>VWYI01009617.1:0-65175 GCA_013399455.1 Anthoscopus minutus
ACGTGGAAATTGCGCAACACACCACAACAGTCTGAAATGAAAGGTTCCAGCCCTTTCTATCTTTTCTTCATGAGGCAGCTTCTCAAGCTGCATTTTGACATAGATATCAGAACTGCCTGCAAGGTAGCCTTCTGTGGTTTTGTTTTCGCTGTTTCATTTGTAGCAAAGCCCAAAGGGTTGTTGGCTTTTTTGTCTGCCACTATACTCTAACTAAAAGATTTCAGAGAACTGCTGATGGATGATGACTCCAGGATCCTGAGCTGTCTCCTAGTTCAGAGTTCATCTTGCTTCAGATAATTTTTGCTTTTAGTTTGCAAACATGCACCTGTTTACCCTGAAGCTCATCTGCCATCTGATGCTCGCAGTCTCAGATTAGTTAGATTCCACTGTTGTGGCATCTGTCTAACTGGAAAAGCTTAGTATTTTCAGCAGACTTGGAAATCTGACAGTGCACTTCCTTTTCTGTCATGAAAGGTGAATAAAATGAGTCAATCACAGCACTGGTGCCTGGAGCGTCCCAGGACTGGCTCTTTTTTGTCCTGAAAAGGGAGCATCAAGCTCTTCCTTTTCTTGTTCTTTGCTTTAACTAGCATGTTTTTTTAATGAAAACATTCCCAGTCATAAGGCAGTTCAGTTTCTGTAGCAATTTGTGTTGAGAAACCTTGTTACAAGTGTCTTGAAAATTCAGATAAGTTATATCTGCTGGATGTGGTTATTGATTCCCTTCGAAAAGTCTGTCAGGCTGCTGGGCCAGGATTTTTCTTCACAGAAAGCTAGACTGTCCCCTTCCAAACATTATGTTTATGTTCAGGCTCAGTGACTGTATGTTTTCCTGTAAACTCTCCATCTCAATATCCATCTTGAGATGAAAATCACTCATTAGACACTAGCTCCTGGAATTCCCTGAAAATCTCTTTTGGTAGACAAGGGTTACCCTGGCAAGCCTGGTAGTCTCCTGGCACAGCAATAGCTTTCAGTCTTGGTCTGTGTTCTTATATCTGCCATGTGAGTTCCTTCAGAGCTCCTGTATGAGTGCTGTTATTGCATATCTAATTTATTTATTTGATTTAATAATTGTTTTTCTTTATGAAAGGACTGCAAAGTGATCTAGTCCCTCTGCTCTGTTTTCCTCAATGAATGCTTTGGGAATCTTGAACTAGAGTAAAGCACAACTTCTCTTTTTGTATCCTGAACATTTCTGAATGTGTCTTCTATGTTTTCATCAGTTGTAGTCCTGATAGATTCTATCTCTCGGATTTTGAAGTATTCTAAACATTTTGAAATTTCCTTTTAACTGTCGTGTTGCCATTACAAATTGGTCTATCAGTAGATTAAGTTAATGTTGTTTCAAAAATTTGTACCAAATTTGTACAAAATGTTGTACCAAAATTTTGAGAGAAATGTTAATCTCAATACAGTGACAGGACCTGATGGAATGACCTGAAGCTGTGTCAGGGGAGGTTTAGGTTGTATGTTAGGAAAAAGGTTCCTCCCAGAGGGTGGTTGGGCACTGGAACAGGCTCCCCAGGGAAGTGGTCATAGCACCAAACCTGACAGAGCTCGAGCAGTGTTTGGACAATGCTCTCAGGCACATGGTGTGACTCTTGAGGAGGAGCAGGAAGGTGACTTTGATGATCCATATGGGTCCCTTCCAACTCAAGATATTTAATGACCCTCTGAGTATGGCCAGGAGACAGATATACAGCTCTAAATATTGAACAGCTGGAAACTTCTAGATCATACCACACTCTGGATCACTTCTGTTTGCTGAGAGCAATATAAACATGCCTGGTGACTTTGAAGTACCACAGATTCAAGTCTAGAGAAAAACTAGCAACATGTGGCATTTTTCTGGCATTTTTCTTCCCTAAGGCATAAGCTCTGTAAGAACTAAATGAGCACTATAAGGACTATTAGATAAAACAACCCCTCAGGAAATCTAGGAGAGTAAGAAAATGCAATTTCAGGCTAAGGGAGGAAAAGAAGATAAGTCGTTAAGACTGGTTGATGGCATAAAATCTTTGTCATTTTTTGGCTGATTTTTATGGACAGCTTTTAACATACTTGGTTTTGGGAAGCAATTTTGGCTTTAGTTTAAAAAAGCTTCAACTACATTTTTTGCAGTTAGATTCTAACTTTCTTTTTCTTTTTAGATGGCAGTTTTGATTAACTGCTATCTAAGGGTAAATACTGGAAATTCAGATTAGCAATTCTGTGAACAAGCATTTGTCTTGAGCATTATTTAGGATGCTTTATCTTCAGGGTCCTCCATGCAGCTTTGTAAGACAGATGTCAATTTTTACATCTTTAACAAGTTGCTTCTATGCCTGAAGGAATTTAGACAGAGACCTAATATTTTCTGGGAAATTGATGTTTCTGTTTCTGCTCCTAAATGTTACAAATAGAGCTATGAGCTCATATGAAATTTTACAAAATTATAAATCCAATGAATCAATATCAATTTCCCCTTATAAAGGTTTTTTCATCACTTTCTCATCTCAGTAATGAGGAGAAAAATTCAGATAATTTTTCTAAGGAGCAGCTGTTTAATTACAGTAAGACTCAAGGCAGTGGAGACTGAGGAACCTCCACATATGCAGGAGTAGAACTGTACAGCATCACTGTAGCTGTGTGGACATCCTGTGTGAGACACTTGAGGAAATACGTTTATCTGGTTTTTTTTGGTGTAGTCAGGATTTCTAATTTACACTTACTGATTTGTGATACCTTTCACCTGATATTCAGAATATAGCAGGTATCTACTTGTCTGTGTCTCACCTTGCTGGAAAATTCTGGTAAATTATAATTCAGGTAACTGTTTTGGGCCAGTTACAAAAAGGTTTATTTAACCTTATTTTGTTTAAAATTATTTTGTACTGTGTTACACTTCACTATTTTTATATTTAAGAACCAGAAAGGAAAGCTTTTTTTTCCCCTTAAGAAATTCTATAGAGACAGAGAAAGGCCAGACACATTAAATTAACTAGTGGGTCTCCTGTGGCAGCTGCACACTCAAGCTATGACTGCATACAAATTAACACAAGGAGAAAATGAAATTTACTGGCATGAATTCTGATTTCTAGGAATTTATTCTATATTTGCTGTGCTGGCACCTGTCATGGGCTAATATAGCTTAACCAAATCAGGATCAAAGGAGTTTAATTAATTTAGTGATTTATTAATGACACATAATTAGCCAGCAATCAGTGAAATACGCGTTTGGGATCAATATGACTAATACAACTGATGAAACAGAATACTAAAGACTTCTAAAGCATTAATAATCATTTACATATTCAATAATAATTTTTACATAACCTTTTATGATTAATTCTTGCATTTCCAGGTGTAGCAATGTATCTGAACAACTTAGGCCATAGTGTGCACCAGCCAAACTGTCTGTAGAATTTCTTATTAGACCCTCTGGAATTTGTGAAGTTTGCTGAGGAATACATTGTTCTAAAAAAAGAAAGTAGAGGCAGAAAAAAGAAAAACAAGAAACAGAAAAACAAGACCACAAGAACCAGATAACAGAGGGCAGTCAAACACTTGGGCTGTGACCAATCACATAGCCTGAGAAGTGCTGAACACGTGGACAAAATAGAGGTACCAATCAAGAAATGCGTGATCAACGTGTGCAGTAGTTTTAGAATCTATTAAAAAAGTGTATAATGTAAAAAATAAATGGCTTCTGATGATCATACTGGTTTGTTGTTCAGAGGTCCTCAAGCTCCTGCATCCAGGCACCTCCTTTCCCAAGTGGTGTGGGTTCCAAATACGCACGTTTTCCTGGGACTGTGGGCACATACAGCTGCAGGACATGAAAGTGCTTCAACTTTCCGTGTAGTTGGGCTGCTTCCTGTCATCAGTGTCAAAAGAGAAAATAAAAAAGAAAAAAAAAGGTCGTGCATGATGTTGATACGATGAAGAAGGTGGACTGGAGAAACACCAAAACACCATTCCCAGTTCTGCTCAGGATTTAGACGGATGGCTTTGTAGAGATTGTAAGGCCTTCTCGAGAATACTAAAGGCTCCAAACTGAGCTCAGTCCTGAAACCTGAAAAGGTTATAAGGGGAATCATTACCTGTGATGCTGAGACTTGTTTTTAAACTGCTCATTTCACAAACCTGCTTAAAAAAATAGCAGAGTAACTTTCCAGAAGGCTCTGGCCTGCAGAAACTCATGATTCTGGCATGGTTGTTGCTATGGTTTACCCACCAGGTTTTTGACAATTCTTCACCTCCACAGCAATTTTGTGATAAGCAACCAAAGACATCTGTAAGCAGTTTCTGTAACTTAAATTTAGCTCAACTGAACAGATAAACTGTAGAAAAAGCAACTTTTTTGGGTCAGAAATTTTTTTTATTAAGCTAATTTAGGTTGTGTAAAGTGCAAGTCTTCTACCAAGTAATCATTGTAAGTGTACATCATTATCCTTACATTATCATTGTGAGTTAGGCAGAATTGCTTCATTTTTTAGTACCTAAAATCTGAAGAAAAACTTGAGATTGCTCAAAGTATAGCTAGCAGTTCTGTACCTATTAAAAATACATTGCTTTTTTGCGCTATGTTTGGTTATAACTAGCAGCTATATTAAATTTATTTCTACCCTTTCATCTGTGGTTTCCTGTTGTTATTATAATAGCGTATTAACACACATTTTCCTGCAATTACTACATTTAATTTTAAATATGTCTTCTGACATTTTCTGCCTTCAGTACAAAATAAGCTCACTTCATCTATTTGATTTGCTGATGGGAAGTACACAAAATATATTGGATTTTCTTATCTGAACTTTCTTGTTTATTTGCACATCAAAGAAAACACCTTAAAATGTGACTTGAATAACCCTGTTTGCTGAAGTAGGCAACAAGAGCTTGAAAACATTTGATGGGAAATGAAGAATTGCATATCAAGTGTAATCTGAATATTTCTAATGCTGGTATTTCTGATATCCTGCTGCTTCAAAGTTATTAAATGTGCTAACCTTCAAGGCCAAGATAACAACAGACAAAATATGAAGCAAAATAGAGTTTTCAGTATGCAGGAGCATAGTTTTGGATACATTTAAACAAAAAATAACTGAAAAGTTCCTTCGGGACCCTCAGGTAAAAAAGTATATAAACCCCAATGGCTTTAGGTAGGAGGATGAGGGATTGGCCAAGAAGGTGGTACAAAAGCCCAGATACAGATTCAGCTATTGACTCAAAATACTGGCGATCTTGATGGTGACTTGACGTCTAGAGATAAATAATTTGGCAGTACCAAGGGATTGTATAACAATGGATAATCCCAGTAGTGACCCTTGAGGGACAATGCCTGTGGTTTCCACTTGGACAACCAACCACTGATTGTAACCAGTACCAGTCACTCATCCTGCCAATTACATCCATCAGTCCACCCATCAAACACATATTTCTTAAATTTAGAGGTATGAATGTCGTGGGGAGCTACCATCATTAGAGAACTCCAGATAGATGCCATCTGTACCTCTTCTCTTACTGATGTAGTCACTCCAACACAGTGGCTCACTTGGTCAGGGCAATAGTTCAGTTCTGTATTTACATTTTTAACAACATCTTGTCAATCATTAAGAATTGCTGTGTAGTCTGGGGTTATTATCATAAAGTTAAGAATGGTTCAGTCTGTAAATTTCTTCAGTCTGTAAATATTCAGACATTAATTGGAAGTTTAGAAATTTGTGAATGAGTAATAATTTATTGAAATAAACAAGCAAACAAAAACCATCTAACAGTTGTAAGAGAGAATGAAAGCCACACTCTCACTTCTCTTTTGGGTCTTTGAGCCTGGAATCAAAGTGATAAATCTGCTTTTTGGGGAATATAGATGATTTACGATTATGTGCTTTCAGGACTTTACATTAAAAAAAAAAAGAGAGGGTCCTGAACATGTATCCTGAAAGCCACTTCTAATATAAAATGTTTTTTTTTCTTGCAAATGTTTCATGTTGCAATATGTTAAAAAGAAAAAGAAAAAAGAAAATTTACTGTTCTCTCATATTTTGAAAAAGATTTTGATGTTGAGGAATAAAGTATAAAATAAATATATTAAAAAGATTAGGAGGATTAAATTCAGCATCTTGAGTGTTATTCAGTAAACTGGATGTTAAAAATTACCCCTCTTAAAGAAATCATGCAAAATTACAACTAAAATAAAATAAAAGGTGACTTTGAAATTAGGTTTGATTAAACAAATCCACTTTATGAAGTTTTGGCCCTGTGATAAGTTTATCTTTCTGAACTCCTACAATATTTGGCATCCTAAAAAATTGAGAGCAATGAACTTCTTAGAAAGAAAAGTTAAATTTTATTGTTGATGTTATAACTTTGTCAGGATTGTTAGCTAGGTTTTACAAGTCTGAACTAGATTTTACAATTTTAAGATATATATACATAAAATAAAAAGCAACACCTTTTCAGGAAGACTTGATTCACTGTCCTCCATTGAAAACAGCAAGAATGACAAGTCTGGACCCAAATACTCTTTACTAACCTATGTACAGATACAGGTAAGAAACGACTGCACCCCTGGTCACTTCCAGCAGAACCATCTGATTATAAACAGCTGGAAAACAGTCTGCTTATCTTTCCGCTTTTTCAGCCACCAACCTTTCTTCAGAATTTTCATTTCAATCATGATGTGTACACAGAAGCACCAGTGCTTGGGTAAAATATGTTTCTTTATTTGAAATGTGCATAATCAGGTTTTCTACAACCAAGTACTCCAAAAGATTTATTCTGGCAGCCATGTGGTTAGGCTAGAACTCAAAAAAAAGGGAAAAAACTCTGGATTTTTTGCTTCCCCTTTTTTTTCCAGCTGCAGGAAATTTTTCCTTTTTTTTTGATTGTTTTTTTTTCTTCTACTTTCTGGAAAACTACCCTTAACATCAGGTGTAAATCTGGTGGATTAGCCCCTGAGTACTGTCTCAGCATAGAGAATGGGCATATTCAGTGTATTGATTTTTCTTAAGAACCATCTGAAAATGTTTTTTCTCAGCTTTACTAATATGTTTTCGTATGAGCTTTTTCAGACTGAAAAAGGATCAGAATTAATTCCCTTTAAAGGTTGTTTCAGAAGTCCTGCATAAATGTAAGAGTGTATACAAGTTGAACTAATTTTTATTAAGCAGTTGTGTTGTAAGGGGATAGAATGAATGGGCTTTAAGGCCAGATTCCCCAAGTATAAACTGAATACTTGAAATAGTCTGAGGATCAATAATTATTTTGGAGATTATAAATGATTGAATAAATTCCTTTAATTATAAATAAGTTTTTCAGTACATCTGTGCCCCCTTCTTTAACATTTGGAGTTATATAGGCAAACAGTGACCTCAAACCTTTGCAAAAAGCAATTCTACTCCTGACCTATGTATATGGTTGTATTGCATTCATTTACTTTCATTGACATTACTGTCACACTGCAGTACTTTTCCTTTTCTAAAAGTTACCTAGAAACAAGGTTGAAGAGCCTGGAGGGCTTTTAACTGAACTTACTGTTTGGTTATGAAATGTGTGAAAAGTAGAAATGTATTGATACATCTGGGAGATAGAGAAAATACCCCATAATCGGTGCCAGTGCAGATCTTTCAGATTGTCCAGCTGCTCTCTGAGGATGAAGATAGAAAGATACAAATATTAATTGCTTCCACATAATAACAGCATTAAGAACAGGACAGATGTTTTTTTCCTGAGAATCCAGAAAGGTATGGTGATGAGCAGTTTCAGTTAATCAGCTGGGGGTTTTTAATGATAATCAGTGTTCTAAATTTTAGAATTGTGACCCCAAAGTAGTCAGTATGTTAATGTTGGTTTCACTTAGCAAGAATTTCAAAAACATTAGTTTTAGTTATTCCAATATTTTAGTAGGAGGTTTTCAAGAAGCTGAGATCTGGTGATTCATGACAGTACTCATCAGTGAGCACGTAAAAAACCCTGTGCAATTTAAAGACTGAAGAGATACTACCGCTTTGATATAGGGAATATGCAGTTTGGAAAGCAGGAAAACAACAGAAGGGCTATAAACATAACTTCCTCGTCAGCCAAAATTAGGAAAGGGTTTCAAAAACTCATGCAAATATTTATGCAGAAGTAGTACAATTCCCATGTGGTTCCCACCTACCAAGATCTGGAGTCAAGCTGTCAAAATAATAATTAATGTACTCTCATCATTAATTTGGAACATTAATTTGGAACATTTCCTCTCTCCTAAAAATGACATTGTGTCTTAGTATACTGTTAAGAGTAAAAAAATCTGTTTCCAGAAGCAGAAAATATTATCCTGAGGATTTCCCACCCATGGTTCTATGACAACGTCATTTTGGAACACTTGTTCCCTCAGATGAAAAAATGTATTTGGCTATTCAAATGGAAGAAAGTTAAGTGAATATCTGTTTTCCATAACAGGACTATGGAGAGTTATTTAGCACACAGGCTTAGATTAGGTGTCAGGAATGTCAACACTTGGCTGTCCAAGGTGGAGATAGTGATGGGTAGTTCACCATACAGACAACAAGTTTGAAATGCTGGTTTCCTCCCAACAGAGGAAGAGTCACAAAGGATAAGTTGCACCTTGTAGTGAGGTGTGGCTCCTCTACAGTCTGGAAATCAATGGAAGACCCAAACAGCACTCAGTACCAGCACTGAAAAAAAAGAAATGTCAATGCTATTTAGCTTGGGTTCTTCCAGTCTCTTTCTTCCAGAATATTTGGGCTGGGGCTGTGCATAGTTGCAAGCAGTGTTGATGACTGTATTGTCCTTGAATAAAGTCTTCCAGGTAGGAATTACTGGTCTACATCTACTTGGGGGGATTTTATCAATCCCATTTACACAAAGTTATGCACTTTGTGCAATGATTTTTATCCCTGAAGTCACACAAGCTTGTTCTAACCAGCTTTAAGCAGCTCTTCAGCAGTCCCTAACAACCCTCCACCTCCATGGTTAGCCTAAATGAGTCCATTTAAATGTAGAGATTTTACTTCAAAATAATCCAGATGTAATTAAATTAGATGTATTTTAGTTTTTTGTCAGACTGTTTTATCTCTATTCAAGGAAAAATATGAATATGAAATATGTACATTTTAGTGAAGCATGACTGTCTATTCTGGTTTTGTATTTTGATTTTAATGCAGTGCTAAATGGAATCAGGTGCTTAAAAATATTCCGTATTTATCCCAGCTTCTAACAAAACCTGTCATTTGGAGTTTTTTTTAAAGGTGTTGTGTGAGTAGAGACTATACAATCCAGCGTAGCAACATTTATTTTAACTCTCTTTTCAAATTTCTACTCTGGCCTTTCTCTTGAGGTTTTCATGTGCCCAGGAGGGTAGTGTGTCACCTGGCTCTGAGAACAGATTCTATGAGAACAAGGCCATTGTAAAGGTCACTCTTATTCTGATACATCACTACAAAATGTACTACTTTGCTTTAGTGCTTTCCTAGTCCTTCTGAACAACCAAAGTTATGAAGTAGAAGTATCTCTGAGCTACTTAAATTTTTGCAAATAGCAGGATTCTTAAAAAAATGGTGTTAGTCTATAGAGAATTTGAGAAAAGAAAGTCAAATAAGGGAAATTTTAAATGAGAAATTTTTAATAGTTCTAAATTAACTTCCAGGTTTTAATAATGGATAAATTAGAGAGGGGTTTCAATTTCTTTGTCAGAGAATATGTAGGAATATGTAGAATATGTAGATTTTACCTAATTTTTTTGTGTGACTTTGAGGTTCCTTGGTTGAATTGAACAACAGTTTTGTTAGGATGTTGGAATGAGAATTGTGGAAGGAAGTCAAGTAGATAATGAGTCTATTATAGTGTTACTGCTTAAAGTATAGCTAGTAATTTAGGGAATGACCAGTATTTCCTTCTGTTAGTTATTACTGATCAGTGGCATTAGGAGTTTTGCTGAGGATGGTACTACTACCTGCATGTTTAAGTGCTCCCTTAGGCCCTGTCACAAACCTTGTTTCATGTTTGGGAGTGAACTTACAAATTAACAGATTTGGGGCAGAAGTCCAAGTTCTATTGCATTTGGTAGGAGAGGGGCTCTTGTGCTTCTATGTTCTTCTGTAAGTCTTACATCTTCTGTTAAATAAATGTGTTTTATATCTGCATTCTCTTATGCCAGGGAGGTTTAGATTGGATATTACAAAAAATTCTTTCACTGAAACAGCTGTTAAGCACTGGAACGGGCTGGCCAGGGAAGTGTAAGATCCCTGGAACAGATCAAGAAATGACTTGGCATGATCCTTAGTGCTGTGGTGTTGATATAGTGGTGTTCAAAGATTGGACTCAATGACCTTGGAGGTATTTTCCAACTTTTATGAATCTATAACTGAACCAAAAGTGAAAACTTATGTGATATATGGATGTGATTTGTGCTGAATAAATTGTAATTGTATCAATATTTTGGGAAAAATAATTGAAAAGGTATATGTGATTAGTGTTACAAAGCAGATGGATTTCTTTGTAAATGATATATTTATATCCTGTGAGAAACAGGATACTGGAATTGGACTCGGCCTTAGGATGGATGAAGTCAGGAAACCTCCCAAACCAAAGCTGGAATCAAGATAGAATTGGGACATCTCCCAGTGCAGGACAGACCTTGAGAAAGAGGAAGCTGGGACAACTCCAGATGGAGAGCCTAAAATAGTGGTCTTATCTATGTAATAAATAAAGTTTAATTGGAATACAGTACTTATTTAATAAGCACCAAGCTTACTGTGCATGGGCCACCTGCCAGGTGGTCTGGAGGACAGCTGAAAAAACCTTGGCCTTCATCCAAAAGACCCCCAAAAAGTACAGAAGAGCCCTTAGCAACAGTGAGAGCATGCGCTGTATAGTATAGTGACATAGATATTAGGAATTAAACCAGGAGGAGATTTATAAAACAATATTGATAAATATATATTAGCATACAGTATATAAGTGTCTGGAATCCTTTGTTTGTCAGATGTAAGGTAGGGGAGAATCCCACTCACGTACCCCGGTCAGTTTTGCTTATGCTTTATCCGAACCGTCATTGAATTATTTACACTATTATATTGGATTGTAACCTTTTATATAAAATAATTTAGTATCTCTTTTATATTGGATTGTAACCTTTTATATAGAATTACTACTTAATTAAAAATAGTTTTTAAATTTTAAGTTTGTGATTTATTGAATTAGACAAATGAGACTTTATTTACAACACTTACTTCTTTGACTATAATTGCTGTAGTCAGAGAAGTAGAGTTGCAGTATTTATTTATGCGGCTCTTGAGTGTGACATCCTGTTTTGCCCTACAGGGCCAGAAGACTGATGGGGTGCTGGAGCAAAAGGGATGGCTAGCCCAGCAGGCGGAAGTCACTGACACTCATGCCAGGAGTGTGCCAGCCTTGAGCAGAGGTCTGGAGCCAAGTGCTGGCTTAAGGCCATGCTCTACGAACACCCAAACACTGAGGGCAGGAGCAAGGATGAGAGAGACCTCTCATGGGATTTCCAAAGAGGTTTATTCCCTTGAAGGTTCTGCCATAAGACAAAGCACACATACTGGATCACATGGACTGATAGGAGGAGAAGCAAGGGGAGGGTATGCATGAACCTATGAGGAAGACCTAGGAGTACAGGTTTACAAAATACAAACCAATAAGGGAACACAGTGGGAGGGAACAGGTTACATAAACCAATGAGGCACTGAGTAAGAGGGGATGGACAGGGAACTCTCTGGAACAAAGGGTTCGTACAATGGGAGATTGACAGGTAGTGGGAGAAGGAAGAGGGGACATTCAGGAATAAAGGACAGGTTGCAGGGTGGATTCACAACTGGGGTGGGAGGGCACACTTGGGACTAAACTATTAACATAATGGGGGGGCGGGGGTTACAACTTTACAATACAAAAAGTAATTAAATATAGTAAGCAAAAAACGAGCTGCAACAGAAGACCACTTGATAACTTGTTTTGAATGATCCATCATAATTAGAATTATTCAGTCTGGCTAATTAAAATTTTGATAATAGAAAACAAGGATTCTGAGAAAGATACAGTTTAGGTTTTATATGGGATCTCTTAGAAAGGATGGGGAAAAACCATCCAAAATCTAATCCCTGTGGAGCTCTGTGGCCAGATTATTAGAGGCTGGCTTAGAATTTTTACTTTGTTGGTATGTCAGTATTCCGTAGTCATGCAGTATTATCAAGCTAACTTTATCACAAAGAATAAACAGAAGAACTGCTCCTGTCCTCCAAAACAATACAGGGAAACAGAATGATAATTAAAAACAACAAATTTTCAGGTCTTGTATTTATATGCAGACTTTCTCAGTGTCAGCTAAGAGCACTTTTTGTGTATTAGCAATGAGTTTCTGCTCTAATTTGTGGTCACTTTTTATCAATGCTTTTCAGCACCCTCCAAATCCTACAAGTAATACACTACCTGAAGCCAGAAAAATATTTCCTTTACTATAATATGGAATCATGACTTGTTAATAGTGGTTTAGAATAATAACAGTAAAATCCTTTACAGATGCCATACACATATATAGCTATGACACATATATAGCTGTAACACTTGTAATTAGACTACTCTTGCTGTTTTCTGGCTACTGTCTTTTCGATGGGGAACAGAAGTCAGATATAAATAGCAGTTAGCCCTTTTAGTTGCTGTTGCTAATGCACTTTGCTGTTCCATGAAGTATGTGGTAGCACTTTTATGGAGGCTTAAAATCATATCTGGCATAAAAAAGCGAGTGCATCATGCACTCAGAAGTTCAGATTTGGTGCACAGGCTTCATGGAAAAGTTCAGACATCAAAAAAATGTTTCCAAGGATGAAAATGGTTACTTTCCTGGCATCTGTAGCCATGCAGACTTTATTTTACTGAGTTATATATTATGTAGCAAATGCAAGGCTAGTAGAATTATTAACCAAGCTCTAATTCCATCACTGTTTTTTATCATTGGGGAAAACAATCTTATTCTTATTTAGCCACCTTCATGATACTGTAACTTCCTCTGCAACCATGGATGAAGAATATGTGGATTGGTTTGGGTTTGGGTTGGATTTTTATGGTCCTGATAAAAGCCCTAAATCTCTCTGAAATTTACCAAACAGAAAAACATTGTCTGCAGCTCTATTCAGAATTGTCAAGTCAGTCTTAATCATGACTAATCAATTAAATCTTTGTGGATCAAACACTATATCAAACTGGACTTTGAAGACTCCTTTGCCATGGAGCTGCTTAACTGATGTTGATTAAATTTACATCGGCAGCCATTTAATTATTTTCCAATGTTCCAATTCTGTGCAAATTGATATTGAACGATTTCATCTTTGCAGTGAATTTAAGACTGTCTTCTTTTATGTAGAAATTTGCCATCTCAAGTCTGGAATTAGCATGCAAAATTCTGAAAAGGAGGATTTCTGTCATTTCAGTAAAATAGATACACCTGTGGCTATATGTTTTTTCAATTCATAATTTATGGTGTTTAATAAAAACATTTAATTATAGTAGCTTTTTTAGTTTTGTGGTTTGTTGTTTGGGGTTTTTCCCCCCAGTTCATATTTCAGAAATCTTTAAAGAAAACTTTAGACCTATGAAGGGATTTGGATTTTTTTTGTTCATACATGTAGTGGCAGAATCAATAGTGTTCTCAGCCTGCTTACTCCTGATTCAGCTGTCATAGCCTCAGATTTGGCCTTTAAATTTAAGGCTTACAATGATTTCAAAATGAAAAATAATGCCTTTTGATTGATGAGGGAGACTCATTCCAAGTCTGCTTTTACTTTGGGAACTTATGGGACTGAAGTTGCAGATTGCATTACTGGCAAGGATCCAGTTTTCTTGAACTAATTTGGTAGCGTTTAATGGAATTAATAATTAGGACATCTGTATCGATGTGTTACCCAAGATCCACGTGTTTTGGATCTCCCCAAGTCTCGCGGGGTTTCTGGCTAACCCTTGAGAGTTCCAGAGAGAACAGCGAGGGATAGTTACACGAGTGTCAATCTGGCTTTTCCCACACCCCCTCTCCTTCAATTGGTGAACTAACTATTCCCTTCCCCTTGCTCTGCCCCGAGGGATAAAAGAGAGATGGTGGGCGGAGGGACGGGGCTTTTCAACCTAGGTTTCTGAGAATGAACATCAGTGTCGCTAATGGAACTTAATAAAATCGGGACCGAAACCTAAGTCGAACTTCGCATTTTTTTCCTTCACCTCATCTGGGATCTGCAAAGAGAAACCCTCAGGAGGTAAACGGGCTGGCTTTCTAACTTGCTGGGGGACGCCTTGTGCTTAAACCACGCTCGCTTCTGCTCCCACTGCGGCGTGCCCAGACTTGCCTGAGTCACGTGGCCTTGGCTTAGCCGCGGACACTGATAAGCCAGGCACCGGAGCAAAGCTCCCAAAGAGTGTAAAGCACCCCAATAGACATCTGACACTGCCACTTGGAGTGCTGCAAGTGGCATCTGGGGGCCAGCTCAAAATATGAAGAAAAGCCTTGTACAAGCAGTGAAGTTGTCATAGCACCAACCTCATCTACATAAGTTTTAGGAGAAAAGAGAACATCCTTATATCCTTACCTTGCAGTTTCACTGGTGATTAGAAACTATTTATTTGTATATCTGAGGATAACTCCACTTCCAAAAATCTTCTGAAGTTCTTCCAAACAAGCTTTTTAATCACAGGCAATAGATGTTTATTTCATTATTTTCTTTCAGGCACTTAATCATCTCACACTATAAACAGATCTTTATAGAACTAGACACAGGAAAATGTATAAACTTAATAAATAAACAGTGAAGACCAAAACTACTGATGCTGCACAAGAATTTAAGTGCAATGGGAGTAACCCACTGAACGTTGATGTTCAAATGTATTCCATATTAAAAGGTCTCTACTTGGGGAATTTACCTTAAAGAAAAGGTCCTGCATTTGTGATCTGCCTGTAGCAGTCTGCATCTCTGGCTCTGTATCAGAATTCCATCTGTTTTATCGTTGTTCGGAGTTACATAGTTTTTTTTTTTTCGTTTCTTAGCTGTTAGAATTTTTCCCATTTAGCTGAGAGAAAAAGCCTGATGGCTGGTACATCATCGGTACTTTAAAAGACAAAAGGATCGGCTGAGCCCCGGAGGCAGTGGGAAAGAGAGCGGTTTTGGGTTTTGGATCCTTCTGAGAGAGCAACACAGACACTCTCAGAGCTGTTTCCACTAGAAGAAGAGTTTTTTTGCCATCATCCAGACGGAGCGGCTGTTTCTTCTGCTTCTGCTTCTTCCTCTCCATTTGTGGCCTCCGNAGTGAAAGCTTACAATTTTTTTCTGCCTTCCCTGACAGATAACTGTCTCTAAAACCAAGACAATCGTTAGTGCCAGCCAGTGTTTTAATATATATATGTATATAATACATATATTATGGTTGAACTGAGGTATTTGTAACTGGATTTCATAATAAACTTTGTCTTTTGATTGTAGGAGACTTGTCCCTTTTCTAGTCCTTGTCGATCAGAATTAAATGTTTCTCTTCTTTCTATGAATGAGGCCATGGATAATCAACCTCCTCCATGACACTACTGTATTTTAGAGAATAGACTAATAGTGCATAGTTTATACAGGACATCAAGGAGACTAAGATTTATATAAAAGGTAAACATAACTGCATTCACCTGATAATAAGAAAACATATAATTGTATTTAAAATTACTTAAGTGAAATACAGTTTGGTTTAACTGAAGGTGAGATACAGCATTCATATCACACTAAATTAATCGGAAAATGGAAATTGGTTTATTATTTAAATTAGTGGTGGGAGTTCTTTAATGCTCCAGTTTTAGTTTGTAATCAGTTAAAGACAGCTCAATCTATTTATCACTACATTAATTCATTCTAATGAGGTTAACATAATGAGTAACCCAGCATTTCATTATATTCCATTTATTTGAACACCCAGCTTGAGAACACCATATTTAATTGAAACAGTAATTGGGGAAATGTCATAGGTTAGAAATGAGCCTGGAAATGGAGCTTCCCTTGCATTGCATGTGCAGTTCCTATTTTTGCTCATAGAAGAAAAATAAAAGGATAAATGATTCAGATTAAATATATTTAATTTTAGTCTTCAAAACAATCAAAACACCCCGAAGCCCACTAGGTGCACCTCTAGTGAAGCAGAAAATTAAATTTTATGGCTACTTTGTAAATTACTTGTTTTCAGGGAAAAAGAAGGGGTTTGTAGTTCTGCAGTGGGGAGAATTGATATTTGGGAAGTGCTGGAGCACCTCAGACCTCAGGATCCTACCCACAAAATTCTTTCTTTAAGACCTTGTCTCTCTCAGCTGAAAGATGAAGACACAGACATAGACTGTGAGAAATGTAAGCACTTCTTGCATGTAGTTTGAAATGAGGAATTTGTGTGTACTTAAGGACACTTGCCTCCATTGCTGTCTTGCAGAAAATTCTACACAATCACAAGGGCACCTCTGCATAAAAATTATTGAGAAATTGAGATTTTACTGATCAAATTTGTTTGGTAAGTACATAATATTTCAGAGTAATTCTGTGTCATTTAATGAATTGATAGGAAGATATTTTGTGTTCTATGACAGCTATAATGACTGCCACTAAATTTTTTGTATCACCTGTGCCTCAGAGTGACATCTGTGCTTGCCAATAATATATTTTCCTTATGGTAAATGGCAATGGTGAGAAAATACATGTTCCTGATAGGGTTTTTTGTGCAGTAGGCTGTAAAGGAGCGCAACAAAAATAAGTAACAATAGCTTGTCAAACACTACTTAATTGTCACACTGTCATATGAAGAAACTAAATACAGGACTAATTTTTGCAAATTGGAAAGTGAGGAAACAAGACCCTAAAAACTGTGTAGAAATGTGTCAGCACATTGATAGCAGAACCAGCAATAATGGCTATGGTCTACCTTTCCAGAAATAAATAGTCACTAAAATCTATAGTGGTTCTGCTTTTTAAAATGTGTCTGCTCAACATTCTCTGGAGATGATGAAGTATCATGTCACCTAAGAATCTGGTACCTGAAATCACATCATATTTTAAAAAAATACATCCACTCCAAGAACACAGATTTTCTAATTAGTTACTATGTAGTATAAAAAGAAGAGCATTTTTTCTTTACAAAGTATTTAACAAGATGCTATAGTCTTTTAAGACTGTGGTAAAATAGTTCTTTTAATCACAAAACTTAAAAATGCAGTGTAATCAGAGTTAATTTTTTATTTGTTTGTCAGTGCTCTTGAGTTTTCCAGTATTGGCAATAGTGACAGAGGGAGTTTTCCAAAGTAAGGAAGGTGTGCACATCAAGAAGTGGTAGCAGCAAAGGTGTGCACAGAAAGAATTGTGACACCAAATTAGATACAGACATGAGCCTTCTAGCTGTCATTTTATTTCAGGTTCTCTTTTTACAGAAGATATGGGTGAGAGCTGCTCTAAGCTGGTAGTCCTGCTTCAGATTTTTGGAAGGGAAATTTGTAAAGGAGAGCCATAGCCCATAAGCACTTCTGTTTAGTGAGTAGCTGAGCTTTGAAACTGAGAGACCCTGAGATCATGTTTCCCATTTTAAAGGACATAATATTGAAATTTATGACACTTTGAGCTAGCCTGTGGTCTTGCATATATCACCAGTAGAGGAGAACAAATAAACCAAATAAATTCAGGACTTATTTTTATGACATTTTCTTTAGTATATCTCCTTTTCCTTTGATAAGGTTAAGGCCAAGTTAAATGTCTCCAAGTTGGAAGTAATTAATAAGGATTTATTTGCTGTCCTTTCCTTGTGGGTGGAGTGTGTTGTCACCCTTGGCTAAAAATTCTTTTATAAAAACTTGTCACCAGTGTGAGGTCCAGGCATGTCCAGTCTTCAGCCTCGTAATCTGTTCAAAGACATTGTCATCTTCCTGTTCTCTGAAATATGTGTTGCATATTCTGTGGATGATATGAACAGGCTGCGTAATTTTCAAGTACTGCGTCAGGACTATCCTTACTTTAGAGCAGCTTTTAACTAAATCTAGAATCCAGGCAGCTTTTAGGAGGAAATAAACCCATCTTGTAGGAGTAATTATTACTACTTGTATTACAGCTGCTGTTTACATGTTACAGATATAAACTGGAGGTGTGTTGACTTACTACACTGGAGTACAACAAGACTTTGACTTTGTTACTTTGTTTTGTGGAAACTGTTAAGCAAATAATTCATCTAATGATTTTTTATTTCTGGCTGTCATTTAGCCTGTGTTTTACATTCTAAGATTGATTAAAATAGATGGTGTATGAATAAAGTGCTAAATTCTGCACTATTTGGTTACCTCAATTGATCTTCACTCACTTGTTTAGCAGCGAAGACTAAATGAGAAGCAGGAAGTTAAAAGAAAACTTTTAGAAAAAGAAATCTCTGGTTTATACTGTTATATACTGTGGAACTTCTGTAGGCTGTGATTTGTGATAAAATGTGATGCTTTAATATGAAATCCATAAAAGCTCATTTACTTAAAGGTTTCAGAAGGGATGTAGAAGGATGTCAGCTAGTGGAAGAATAATTATTGAAAGAACATGAATTTAAGGATATAAGTAAGTATCTTGAGACCTTTAAGGTGATTATTGCAGGAAAGTACCAGCTCCATCACCTCAAAAACCTACGGTTATCAAATGAGATTAATTTCTCATCAGTTTCTCTTAGCACTCACTGCCTTTGCCAGGGTTTGTAGCACACATTGGCACATGTGCACCTTGTCAGCTTTCCTTTGAGACAGATTTAAAAGCAGATCTCATCACAGTAGTTGGAGAGTCCTGAACGGTCTGTGTCCTTAAAGGATGGCTGCTGATGTTTGTTCTTTCCATCAAAATTGGTCATCCTCATGTTTTATATATAAGGATAAAGGCATGCCATTGGGTGTTATTAACCTTTCTAAAAGTCAGTCTTCTACATTTAGCTCTGGGAAACAGAGAAACTTTCTTTCTTGAAATGTTTAAATATCCTACAGTGAGATGTTTTACAGTCAACTTCTGCCTCTGCGGTTCCATACAATGTACCTTAAACCTTCCATTTGCAAGATAGCGCTAAAAGTATTTCTATCAATTATTTTCCTTTAAAGCTGCATTTTCTTAGTTCATACTCTGAAATGTGAATACTATAAACTTAAATGCAGACTTACATCTAGGATTAGTGTCTTATTCTAAATATTAAATTTCATTTATGGAAACCACATGGGATTCTTCATCTGTGAATCTGGTAATGTATGGCCTGCAGAAAAGACTGGATTAATTTGTCATTATTGTTTTAGGCCTGTACATTCCATTAACAGCAGTTTGTTACTTCCATTTTCATTGCATTTTGATACATAAACTGCTTATGTTTAAATTGAAATTGAAAGTTAACAATGAATTAGATGTGGAAGACTAGTTAATAACTAAGAGCTTTTGCTTCAAACTAAAAAACTCATTAAATGCCTAAGGAATTTTAAAACACTCTATTAGCATTTTTAAAATTTTTCTGATTTTCTCAGTTATAACTATGATAAAGAGGAGATACAATTCCTATAATAGTGGTTATTTCACTGGTTTTAATCTTAATGTGTTTTTGTGTTCCAACATCTCTAAAAGGCCAAACTTCCTTCGGTGATTATGGAGACTTCGCCTTCACTATACCAAATATGAGTTTAGAAGCTGAATTTTTTGTATCAGTATCACTAGTATCACTAGATATGTATATATCACTAGATCAGGATTTTCCCTAATTTACTCAATCTTTGAAAGAAGACAGAGTTACCTTGTGAGGACAGTGGTGATCTCTAGCATGCTTGAATGTGGCTCATCTAAACACATGGGATGCTATAGGCCAAGATTTCTCAAATGATCCCTGAGTCAGTTCCAGTCCAATCCTGGTACTTTCCTTCCCTGAACTATACGAAACATAGAGGCCTATGAGACATAATTTTTGAGGCCTGAGGCAAAGAAAACTTGAAGTCCGTATTCCTTAATCTGTCTCCTCCTAAATCATTTGCCCTGCATGGCAATGGGCTCACACTCTCCTTGCTCAGCCTTTTAATACTTCTGAAGCAGTGGATGCACTTCTTGTGGCACTTAAAGTGCACTGTGAGTCTCAGATGAAGGAGAGTTTTTAATTTTTCCTTTCCTTTCCATCTGCATAATAGCAATTTTTTTTTTATGCCACATGTCTGTCAGGAATTTCCTGATTAAGCCCGGTTGGTCTCCTAAATTGTCTCCTTGTTTTCTCCAGCATGAGGATGAACTGTTCCTTTTGCTTGGAGGTTTTCAAAGATTAGCTTTCTTGAGTTCTTTTGCTGTTTGAAGATGTGCTTGGATCCCCTTTCCCCACTCTCTCAGTAAAGTGATACTGCTCTCTTGAAGTCAAGGTTTTGTGCTCTGCCTTCAGCCATGGGTTGCTAAGGTACTAACAAGATTACCACAGATTACCACACCCCCTACTAGTCTCTTTCTTGTTTAGTGAGTAGCAGATCCAGCTCCTGTATCCCTGGGATGTGATGGTTACCCCCTGACATCCTCCTTCGTGATTTCTTGTGTCCTTTCATGTCACATTACAAGAAAATATCAGGGAGGTCAAAACTTCTCATGCGAAAAAGGGTCTGTGACAGAGATTTCAAGTTCCTTACAGGTTTTACCTGCTACCACACTTTGATCAGGGAGTCTGTGACAGACTTTTCCCAAGATGTCACACTTAATAATTGCCTCTTACTTGATCCTAACCCATGATTCTCAACAAAATTGTCTCCCATCCTATATAAAGCTCCCTAAATCTGTACTGCTCCTGTGCACAGAGGGCAACTCCCTTCCCATGTCTCCCTAGACCTTCTTTCCTGCAGAGCTGAGGTGGGTCCATCACAGCTTTTTAGTCATGCAAGCTCTCCCAGCATATCTTAGTCAGAGTTTTGAAAACAGAATAGCTGCTTTGATTTACTGAAAATGTATATTACATATCTACTAGTGATCTTTTGTGATAACTTTTATTATTTCTGACATCAAGGCCATAAAAAAATAAAAGGAGGTTGAATATCAGCCAGGAATGTACACAGGGAGCCCAGAACCCTCCACCATGTGTTGGGCTGCGCCCAAAGCCCTGTGGGCAGCAGGGCAGGGAGGGGATTCTGCCCCTCTGCCCCCTCTGCTGAGACCCCACCTGCAGGGCTGCATCCAGCTCTGGGCTCCCAGCATAGGGAGCGCAGGGAGCTGCTGCAGACAGGCCAGAGGAGGCCACCAAGATGATCAGAAGACTGGATCAGAAGAGAATAGAGAAGACTCTTTCCTCTGTGAAAAGGCTGAGAGAATTGGGATTGTTCAGCCTGGAAAAGGAAAAGCTTTGGGGTGACCTAATTGCAGCCTTCCAGTACCTGAAGGAACCCCACAGGACCCCACAGGAAAGAGGAAGATTATTTACAAGGGTCTGGAGTGACAGGGTATGAGGGAAAGGCTTCAATCTGACAGAAAGAAAGCTTGGATTGTCTATTAGGAAAAAGTTATTTCCTGTAAGAGTAGTGAGGCCCTCGCGCAGTTTGCCCAGAGAAGTTGTGGCCTTGTCCCTGTAAATGTTTAAGTCCAGGTTGGAGGGAGCTCTGAGCAACCTGATCCAGTGAAGGCATCCCTGGCCATGGCAGAGGAGTTGGAACTAGTTGATCTTTAAGGTCCATTCAAACCCACACCTTGATTCTGTAGTTAGTAGAACATAGTAGAAGAGTTTTCATATTGTATGGAAAATATATCCCCTTAATTGAGACTGTTTTTAATGACTGATAGTATTTACACTTCTCTTAAGAACCTTTACAGCCTGCAGTTGTCCCTTGCTGTTTTTCTTTGCTTTACCTGTTGCTGTTATAATGACTCTTGATTAATGGTAGCTGCAGTAGGACTGTTGTTGAGATGCCACTGGCTCCAGGCAGTGTAATTTCCAGGCTCTTAGGAAACTTCTGACTCTGTGGAGAAGAGCAAAGTTACTGTGTAGGGGCACTCTAAACAGGTGTTTATTTTCAGAAAATATAAACAGGTGTTATATTTTCAGAATTGTATCTGTTTGGTCTTTCTACATAGCGACTCAAATGTATTCAGCGGCTAAGTAACTGCAGCTTTTTGTTGTGCAACAACATTTGAGGTCCAGCTAAACTGGCTGAGCAGGGTAATTCCTGTAAAATGCTTCAACATGTGGAAAGATCTAGGCTTTTCACAGTGTCCTGTGCTTCTCTGTGCTGGAGAGAGGGGAAGTAGTATGTGCAGTTGTTCAGGTCTTCTCTGATTGGTGTTTGGGTAGGAAAACTAATCCCTGGGGAAACCAGCTGCTTTTGAGTGATAAAATAAAAGCAGAACTCTTGTAAAAAAAAAAAAAAGCCAAACACAGTAAAAACAAACATAAACCCCAACTAACTCAAACCAGAAATAGATAATTGAATTTTAAGAGAGTCCTGGTTTAATTATTTATACAGCTAAACATACAACTACATATGCAGGTCTCATTTAAATATGCAAGTAGTTTTCTTCCTTATGCTGGAAGTACTTGGATTAAAGTTGAACATATGTTAATATAACTGGTAGTAGAAGAAGAGCTATTTCTTCAAAAGTCACAAAATCTTTTGTTAATCTCTTGCCCCAGGAATCCTTGGCTTAATGATCTGTTTTTTCTTGGTTATAGCAAATAAATTGAATGTTACTGTACATAGATCTCTGTTTAGTAAAATGTAGTAATTTAAGAGTGAGTTATTAGACTGATTTTTTCTGTGCTTCATATTATGTTTTTTCTTACAAAATCATAAGTTGAAAACAAATGTGATTTTTTTATAACTGAGGAGGGCTGATCAAGGCTTAAAATTCTGGAGAGAAAAGTTAAATTACCTGCATTTAATATTTTCTGATCACCTAGCAAAATATATGTGAAATAAAGAATAAGTCACTTTATTGTGAACCTTGCTGATTAATCTTACTTACTTAATTACTGCAAAACTTGGGGATATTTATTTTTTCAAGACTTTGTATATTTTTCTTACAATATCAGATTCAATATCAGAACATCGATAGCATGAGATAATGCTGGATATTTAGTGTGGGGTGCCCCTGCCCAGGGGAGGCAAAGATTTAGTTAAGAGGCATGGCTTTGAGTCTCAGGAAGAGTGGACTCAACCCCTCTGCCTTGGGGGAAGTATTCTCTAAGCCCAGAAAAGGTAAAACTCCACCCTTCCTCTATAAATTGCACCACCCTGCCTCTGTTTGAGGTTGTCTGTCTTTGGATTAAGCTGAGTTTGTTCCTGTACTGGTGACACCCCAATAAATGGATTTTTGAGCTTAAACAAACAGAGACTCATCTCATTCTGTCTCATACTGGTCACCAGACATCCCGGGACTTGATTCTGCTGACATAGAATGCCACAATTTAGGATCTGCATTATTGTTTGCCTATTGCCATTTCTACTGTGAGAGCTGCCTACCAGTTTGAAATCTCATTGGGCTGGGATGACATGGAAAGGACTTTCCAGATGTTGCTTCTAGTTGTAGCTTCCACGCCACGCAGCCCCTTTCACTGACCCATGAAGCTCCAAATCCTGCACCGAAAAGAAAACACACAGTTTTATTTGCTTTGTCTTCCCAGTCTGTTGATATGTCTTTTCTTAAGGGTTATGTTCTTCTCAGGAGTGAAAATCCTAAAAATTACTAGAAATTCCTTCTTTGAGACAGAGTCATGTAAATACAAATAACACCAGGCTGTGCTGAAAGAATCTCATAAAAGACCTCCAAGATCATCCAGTCCAACCTGTGACTGATCCCCTCCTTCCTTCTTAGACCAGATTACTGAGTGCCATGTCGTCATTTCTTGAACACCTCCAGGGATGGGGCCTCCATGGCTTCCCCGGACAGCCTGTTCCAATGCTTGGCAACCAGAAAGTCATTCTTCCTGATGTCCAACCTGAACATCCCCTGGTGCAGCCTGAGGACCTCTGGTCCTGTTGCTGGTTGCCTGGGAGAAGAGGCCAACCTGGCTACAATCTCCCTTCAGGCAGTTGTAGAGAGTGATAAGATCCTCCTGAGCCTCCTTTTCTCCAGATATGCTACTCAGTGAGCATGTAAGGCTTTTCAGGCCTATGCCTTATAGTTCTGGCCTAAAATGATCATATTTGTGTGATCATTTCTACATATATTTCTGTCAGTGCACTTGTAACACTTCAGTCTTTGATAGACTTGTGCTTTGAGGTGTGTCCTCACCAGGACAACTATGAGATGGATGTAAGATGTGGGAAACTTAAGTTCAAAGGTAAGACTTGCAAGTCACTTCATTTCTCCTTAGTACTGGAATAGGGTTTCAGTGTGCTATCAAAGACTAGCAGATTAAGTACATAGGACATTTCCCTGTGATACTGTGATGGTGTTGTCATTCTTATTTGACCTAGGCTCTTTTAGGCTTCCCTTGGCATCAGTTTATTATGGTTTTACAAAATTCTTTTGAATTTTATGTGTTACACTTTTTGCACTACTTGATTCTTCTTTTTAAATCCCATTGGAAAAATCTCACTGCATCTCCAGTCAACCTTCTTTTGGCTAAAGCTTGGTCTGTATATGTCTGTACTCTATTCAAATCAGAGCCAATTACCCATGATACGTCAGCAGATGTCATGAAGGAATAAGATACAAACCACTTGAGGGAAAGAGAATTTTTTATAGGTAATCAAACTAATTTTCTCCCAGCTTTTCCCAGTCAACTTGGAGACGTGCTGGTAAATTCAGTAGTCCTTTCAGTGTTTGGGGTCCAGCCTAAGCTAACTATCCTCAAAACAAGGTTTTATCCTTGCAGAAAATGGTTTCAAGAGCCAGGGCAAAAGCTTTTTGGGAAGAGAAAAAAATCTTCACCATCAGGGAAAATAACCTCCAAATATTTATTGTCCTATGGCGATTTTCCCCTATGAAAATTTCAGTCTTTTAACAAGCTATATTATCACAGGAATATGTACTTGCTAAAAACCAGACATTTAAAAATCAATTTAGCAAAACAAAAGTTGTTGAGGGAGGTTCAGCTATGAAGGTGAAAATCTGGTGCCTTCAGAGTCCTTAATTTGGACTTCCAAACTAATGTGGAGTCCAAATGTTTCCTTTCACAAGGAAATAAAATGAATCCCAAATGGGTTTTTTCATAAGGAGAAAAATAAACATTTACTTTAACAAGAAGAAAACATGTTTTCTGATTTATGCTGACTGACAGCAGCCCTCAAGGAAAGAGATAATTAATTACAGGGTTGCTTGATGCAGGCTTACAAGAACAATTGTTATAACTTCTGTCAAGTTTTGAATTAAGGCACATTTTCAGGCAAACAGCTCATTTTTTTGAGGCATACATTCAGCAAAGAACTAATTTGGAAGAGATAGAAGGGGGTAGAAAAGATGAGAAAGAGAGAAGGAAATAAATGTCCCAGGGACCTCCTATGGGAGGTGAAATGAAATAAAGATTATTTAGACGTTTAGTTGCTCTCTGGAAATCTTACAATTGCTTAAAGGGTGGATGTTTTATTAGGAACAGATGTTTACAAGGGAATTTAAGATTAAATTAGTTTTCAGTGGTATAGGTGGCATACAGATTTTCATATCTGACTGCTTTTTTTCTCATTTATTAAATTCAGATTGGAACATGTGAGCTATAAGAATCAAAACCTATTTGATTACATGAAAATTATATATGGATGTAAATATATATGACAAAGGTAATATATATATTAAAGGTAAATTAGTGCTAAAGTGTAAATGCACAAAGTAACAGGTAATTAAATACATGCCACTTTCCCTTTGGCCAAACTCATGATTTTCAGAAAAATAAAAATTATTCCAGCATCCTCTGTTCCATTAGACTCCAAATGAAGATATCAGGAATTTGTCTTGAAAAAAACCAACCAACCAACCAAACAAACAAACAAGTTGTTCCTGGGGGTTCAGCAAGACAGCAACTAAACAGTTCATGCTGCCGCTGTCCAAGCACTCCAGCGGGATGAAATCTGTGACTTGGGATCTGCCTGCTGTGGTGGTGATTTAAGAGGGGAGAGATGATGTGTGTTGAATTGTTGGGTGTAGAAGCCAATTCAAGTTGAATCAGTCTGCACTTAGGAGGTTCCTTAAAAGGTTTGTCTTTTTACTGGTTTTACTTTTACTGGCTCTTGATGTGGTGCTTTCCAATGGAGTATAACTATGCTGGAAACTCAATTAAAGCCTTATTTTTTCTCTAAGGTTAGGCATCCTGGAGGTGCACATCAGATTACTCTGACTGAATTAACCAGCAAACACACTTGTGTCCTTGGGAAAAAAATCTATTCCTTAAAGGTCTTTGCCTTTTTCCGAAGAAGGAGTAATGCACACCTGATCCAATTCCCTTTATGTGCCTTTATGTGTAGCTCCTTCCACAGTATGCAGTGTTTTCGTTAGAGCAAGAAGATCCTCTAGTATTTGCTAGACATGTGACTTCTGGCTAATGTGCATTACAGTGCTTGAATATCTCAGCACTCATTGCTTTCAGCATAATTTTTAATAACACATTGCCTTATTCTGTCTTCCTGGTGGCTGGTACATGACAGGGAATGTGATATTCCCAGTCAAGGAATGTTTTTCTTGGCCTGGATCCATACAAAGTAGTTTCATAGTTGGCTCATATTGTCCAAGTCAGTTATTTTTGTGGCGAATTGTCATCATAAAACTTGGTTTTCAAAGTTCAAGGTGTTTTGAGTGACAATACTGGTTACAGGGTAGGTTTCTGAACATCCAATAGCCACCTCTACCACAAAAAGCATGTGATGTTTACTTCGGCATGTTCATGCAACTGTGATCCATGTAGTGTCAGCTGCATGATGTGTAGAGGGATCCTTCATTTGGTCTTTCAGGACAGTACGGATGTTTGTGGTGCCAAGAAGAGCTGTGCTTCTGTAATAACTACACTTTGGGGCGGTAACAACCCCAAACCACTTCGTGTTTTAACAATATGCCTTCTTCATAGTTAGGGTGCAATGGGATTCAGATCCTGTGTCCTGGCTCCAAAACTCCAGAGGCTGACCTTGGGTCCCTCCAGGTAATCTCTGGCAAAGGGTATAGCTGCAGCAGCAATTTCCCTGGCTGCAGTGTAGGCCATCCTTCTTACATTCTGGTCCTGTCCAGCTGGTCTAAGGCTACGGCATGATCAGTTTCATATTTGATCTCTTCAACAGTTTGTTGCTGCTCAGGGAACTGGTTGAAATACTTTCTCTGTTACTCAATGTAGAGGACTTCCAGTTTGACTATAACCAAGGATATGCACTGTCTAGAAATATAGTATGCCTGTATTTTCTTTCAGTTAGCTGGAGGGAATATGGCTGCTCCTGTATACTTCACATGCATCAAGATGTGGCAATATCTATATGAAATTTTATTTCCTAAAACTAAATCCCTTGTTCGGGTTCCTTGCACTTACTTTGGTTTGGGCAACGTCAGCTTTATGGGGAAATTTTAATCACAGAATCATAGAATGGCCTGGGTTAGAAGGGACCTCAAACGTTATCTAGTTCCAACACTAGTGTCATGGACAAGGACACCTTGCACTAGACCAGGTTGCTCAGAGCTCCATCCAGTGTGATCTTGAATACTTCCATGAATGTGGCAGCCTTAGCTTCTCTGGGAAATCTGTACACGTGCCTTATCACCCTCAGAGAAAAGAATTTCTTGATAACATCTACCTACCCTCTGTCAGTTTGAAGCCATTCCCCTTTGTCCTGCCAGTCCAGACTCATGTAAATAGTCTCTCTCCATCTTTCTAATTGTACCCTTCAGGTACTAAAAGGCCACAATTAGGCCACCCCAGAGGCTTCTCTTTTCCAGGCTGAGAATCCCAATTCTCTCAGCATTTTCACATAGCAGAGCTGCTTCATCCCTTTGATCATCTTGGTGGCCTCCTCTGGATTGGCTCCAAGAAGTCTATGTCCTTTCTGTGCTGAGATCCCAGAGCTGGATGCAGCACTGCAGGTGGGGTCCAAATAATGCTTTATCAAATGCTTCTTTCATCATGTCATCCCACATTATTTTGTCATCAGTGTTGGGCAGCTTCACCCTGTTCCACTGCAGTCAATATCAATCCATGGCAAATGGTTGGACTGTACTGTAAGAAACCAGCAAAGCCTGACACTGTAGAAAATTCCTGGGAAGCATGGAAGAACTTAGATTACACAGGAAAGGCGTCCTGTTTCTTCAACACCTGCAAACCTCGAGGAAACGAACAAACTGTCAGGCTGATGGATTTATTACAGGCCTGCAACTGGGCTGCGTGCTGTCAGGAGTTAGGTGTCCTTCTCAACTATGGAATTTTTACCCCATTAGTGGCTGGGAAACCTGATTGCTTAAGAAAGACAAAGAGTTTTGGCTGGGCCCAGGAGGGAAGAAAGGCAGGTAAAAGGGAGGGTGGGGTTAGCTATAAGGGAGCTGTCTTCATCAGCTTGAGAGCAGGACACATGCTTGGAGCTGTTTTGTTGTGGGGAAAAAGGAGTTTGCCATCGCCCAGATAGAGCTGCTGCTTCTTCATTTGTGGGCTTTGCACCCCCTGTCCTGCCAGCACATGCTGCAGTACCAGGCATTGCCACAGAGCTGCTGATTACACCTTGTCCACAGGCCTGGGACTTTCTCCGTGGAACTTCTGATACATATCATCCACTGGCTGGGATTTTTCTGTTCATCACTGCTGTTTCCAGCAGGGTGTTCCTCAGAGCCCTGCAGAAGAGCCAGGATTGATTGCTGCAGGGGATTTGTGAAATAGAGCCTCTCCTCCACCCTTCCCATCTCAGCTGAGAAGGCTGCCATGAGGCCCCTGTTTCTGTTTTGTTGTTAATTGTTGTTTGTTTGCCTTGTCCTACTTACTAGTAAAGAACTGATACTCCTATCCTCATATCTTTGCCTGAGAGCCCCTTGATTTCAAAATTATAACAATTCGGGGGGAGGTGGTTTACATTTTTCCTTTTCACTTCAAGGGATGTTCTTGCCTTCCTTAGCAGACAACTGTCTTTCCAAACTGAGACACGTGTGAAGGACTGAACAGAAATTCCCACATAAAGTGTTTAAGTGTCTTAACTCTTCAATAAACATATTCATTTTGCTCTCAACTTTTGAGTTTCATTTTCATATGCTACACTGTACTTCCATTTGTGGGACAGGCAATTCTAGGTAGTAGGCAATGAGATTAATAAGTCTAACGAGAACAATTGTGATTATTAAAGCCTGATATTAATTCAATGTTCCTTGTTAAAATACACCACTGGTTAGCTAGTATGCTAGTTGTGTTGTATTTCCTAGCTATCACTCACCCCCTGTTCTGCTTCCTCTTTGTTGAGTTCTCGTTGAGTTCCACTGCTCCCCAGATACAGCAGCCAGGATATGGAGGAAGAAGAACATGGCGAACATGCAAATGAACAGAGACCCCTGTGTCAACTTGGAAGGCTCCTAAGGGGAAGTCATCTTGTAGCAGAGGAACTCTGTAGAATTGAGTCACTCAAAAGCTGCAAACAAACTGTGTAAAACTACCCCCTCCTCGAGGTGGGTAATTTCACTTCTTACTCTAAAGGTAAAATGACACCTGAGATGAGACCCCCCAGACCGTTGAGCCACCTGTGTTTTCTGGGGCTC
This sequence comes from Anthoscopus minutus, assembly GCA_013399455.1. Classification (NCBI taxonomy): domain Eukaryota; kingdom Metazoa; phylum Chordata; class Aves; order Passeriformes; family Paridae; genus Anthoscopus; species Anthoscopus minutus. The sequence goes on from VWYI01009617.1 coordinate 29,649, forward strand.
CTCTGAGGATACAAGCTCCAGCTCTGCCTGTGCTTCAGCAGACAAAACTGCACACCTCCTTCTTCTCTGCCCATTACCCATCAACCCCCAACCCAAGCTGACCTTTAATAAAGGCCTTCAAAGGAGCTGGTCACTTGCCCTGGTTATTTCAGGCAGCTCTCTGCATGGAAGAAAACTGGCTCTGTCTGCCAAAGCAAGAGGAGAAAGCAGCATTGATCACATAAGGCCTATTCCTTGCCTGCCTTTATCTCCAGTTTTTACTGGAGTTCTAACATGTCCAGTATGGCTGCACTCTGTGGAAAGTGTTCTGTGCGGGTCACAATAGTTTACTGGAAGTCTGCACTCTCCATCAGACTTTTGCACTGGCTGTATGGGACTGTTCAAATGTGATTAAGTCTTGCTGATGACTTCTTCATTCTCCATTGATGAATAAGCTCATGGAAGGGAATCAAAGACACTTGGATAGTGCAGTATTGCCACTGATGCAACATCATGGTAGCAACTGGCACCTGCTGATACTTGGCATGCAGGAAGTCCACTACAGATGGATCATCTGAGAGGCTAGGCAAGGTTTAAACAGCTGTTTCATTATACAGCTGTTTAATCTTTATGGTGTCTACAGCAAAAGTATATCCATGGTACAGTTATAGGTCCTTGCAGTGTCCTCTTCTGAGGTAGTCTCTGACAAGGACACCCTGGGAATCTAGGATAGTCCACAGTAGGGTACTTATGACCCTTGTTTTCTGTTAGAGTCACTTCACCAGATGGGATCCTCTGTCACTCCAGAAATCCAGCAGAGTTCTCCCTCCATGGACTCTGATGACATTAAGATGCACTGTGCACCAGTATCCACCAAAGCATTATTCTCCCATGGGTCTGATACACCAGAAAATCTCTTCCATACAGTCCAGTAAGACTAGCTGTCCCTTTCCTCTGCCTGACTGGAGACAGAGCCCTTCTCTTGCTGATCAGAGCATTCATCATCCAACTCCTGTAACTGCAAAACTGTCATTCCTTCATCAGGGTCAGAAGCAGAAATGTCCTCAGAGCTTCTGCTGCATCTGGAGGAGTAACCTTCCTGAATGTTTTTTGGATGCTGCTATTTTTCCCAATTCACTTACCTCCAACCTTGAAGCCCATGTAGGTGCAAGACCCCTCTTCCTTATGCTCTCCCTGTGGTCATGTAGGCAGAACCCCATGATGGCGCATGGTACCCACACGTCCCTTTCCTTTTGCTCTGACTCTGCTTCTGATAGCTGAGAAACTAGCCTGTACAGGTGAGAAGGTGACCTGTTCATTTGGAGTGACTGGACCTGTTAGAGCACTTCTCCATAATCAAGGTACAATATCCTAAGGTTAGAGAGGAAGAGGGGGTCTCTAATTTATTTAGATGGCTGGCCAGCATACGCACAGTTGTTGCCTCAATGTCTACCCAGTCTGTTCAGGGTGTTGGCACTGTCAGCAGTTCCAATGAGAATACCAGGGCTGCTGCCACTGTGAAGAGTTTGAGTCTGCATTAGCCAGTAGTGTAGTACAACAGGAGAGAACTTAAAACAAATCACTTTGTGGTTAAAGACCTGAAATTTGCGTATTTATGTATTTATGCATGTTTCAAGGGATTTAGCTAAGCCTGGCTCTGCCCTGGTCCTGTCAACAACAGCATGAGATTTAGGTTGTTCTGAGGTATAATGTCAGTTTACCTTAATTTGAAAGGGATGCAATTTTGTCCTCTAAGACTATTCTGCAATGCAAACCAAGGCTATGTGAGAGGCGATAAGAGATGTTAGGTTCAAAAGTGTGTTCCCAGTCTAACTCAAAATGTTAATGCACTTAGTTAAGCATGCAAACATACTCTACTGTAACTTACAAGAGCTCTGCTGAAAATTAGCTGAACTGAATGGCATCATGCATAACGTGCTATTTTCCATATATCCCAACAGTAAATGCTTCTAATTATGAGCACACTGTGTTCCCATAACTCCTGTCTGGTACAATTGCTGTAAGCAGGTGTAATCCAGCTTCACAAGATGCAACTCACAGGTTGTCTTTATGCACATGAGACTAAAATGAGACAAAAGAATGGAAAATTATATCCTTTCAAACTAGGGAGTGTTTTGGGAAGGTTCTTCTTTCTCTTCCAAAGTTCTTGCACCTCATTTTTAAATACATGAACTTAATTAGCGTTTCAAGAAGAAAAATTAAGAATAATCAAACTGATGGTGACATGATGTAGCTAACAAAATAACCTGTAAAGAGAAAGCAATATCAAGAAAGCAAAGCAAAGCAAAGCAAGACTTCCATGAAATGGTCCTACTTTAGAACCACACATATGCTTTCCTTCTTGTAAGAGACTAGAATGCTAAAACGGATTAAATTTAACAACTTTTAACCTTTGACTTTATAAGTCTGTGTGAGAATATCAGACTGGGAATTCTGAGTCAAACCTGATGAGATATGACTGCTGTTCCAACACCTCTTTAATTAAGCAGTATGACTGTTTCATTGAGCATAGCTGGTGTTGAACCTTGAAGTTGTTTTTTGACATAGTCAGTAACAAGAAAAATCTTCTGTAGTATTGTGAAAATATACAGATATGAATGAATATCTTTCAAGGGAAAGGCAGAGTATTGAATTATTAATAGCAAAGCAAAGAAAACCTACTGGGGTAAAACTATGCTTTAGTTTTAGAAACCAACACCAGTGGTTATGGTAAAATATATCTGCATACCTAAAAGCTTCTTTATCTATTTTCTGTGTATTTGTCAGCAGAAAAATACTTTACCCTGTATTTTAATTTCAGTTTCTGTACCTTGCTAAAAGCTGGATGTAAATACATTTGCATTAAGTTCGCCTTTACTGTCAATTGAAAGAAATTACTTTGGGAGATATAAACCAGATAGCAGAGTAATTGTTTCGCTCTTGTAATTGAAATTTCTGAAAACCCTCTTTCTTTTTCTTTCTGTCAGATTGTAGAAATCTTTCCACATTAATTTAGATAGTGTTACCAAGATGCATATGCTTATCCTTTTGTCCTTGGGAAAATCTGAAATTGCTTCCCGTGGGTGTTACTGAGGCCTATAATTAGTGTTCTGTTGGTTTTGTGTTCTTAATAACATAACTTGTAAGTACTGTTTTTGAAATATAAAAACCAATGAGTTGTAATATAATGATTTTTTAATGACTGCATATGTATTTTTAAGCTATAATGAATATTTTTTTGATCTTAGTCTTCATGGTTAGCTTTTAATAGGTCACTTATGTTAGTGCAAGGAGGCAGAAGTCTCCAACAAAAACTCTCCTTTTTTTGTCAGGCAGTTGTGTGGCCTGAAACAGGTCAGGTGCTTTATAAGCTGTGCTCAAAGCTACGGAGCTGTCTCATTTGCATGGGTTTCAACACGCATTATGCAAAATCTTGGAACTGCCATATCTTGTATTGCAGGCTTTTAGCATAGCAGAGGATGAAGATTTTCATCTGCAACATGTTCTGTCATTCAGTTTATGGGAAAAACTCTTATGTTCTGAACACTTTTTTTTTCTACTCTGTTTTTGGGGAAGAATCTACTCATGCTCTTGTGTGCTTGCACTCCTTTTTAACTCCTACATGATTTGTTTCAGATAATTAAGTAGAGCTACTAATGTATTTTGCTATTATAGTCTGGGATGAATGTTCTTTAAATAACAAATATGTCTTTGGTTTTGTCTTGATGTCTGGAGTAGAAATTTAGAGCATCTTAGAAAAATAATGTTAATGCAACCCCCAGAATACTTTAGAGAAAAATAGGACCATAACACAGCTTAGAAATAAGGTTCAAAACATAATAGCTGTGTAATACTGCAGAAATACTCCCTCTACATAACACCTTACAGGCAACCAGTGCAGATACACAGTATTCTGGTTTCTCATTTGTATTAAGATGTGTGTTTTTTATCTGTTTTCCAGATACCTGTATTTGAGTGTACACTGAGTGGAAACAGTGTATTTTGAGTTTTCTATATCAACAGAACTTGGGTAATAAAGATTAAATTATTTAAGAAACGTAATGCTAACAGTGAAGAATATGAGTTGATTGGTAAGGAGGAGAGGGGTTTGTCAGCAAACTTTAAAAAAAATAAAATTTTTCCATTGTCATAAGTACAGAGGAGATGAAAAATCAGAATATTTTATGATGTCCAGTTTATTTCTGAAAGGAGAGATGTAAATACTTTTGCAGCTATTGAACTGTCTCCAATTAGACTTCTCAGGGTTTTTCAATGGTAGTCCATCTTACTTTCATTTCGTGCTCAAACCATAGGCAAAGACATATTTTGTTGTCCTTTAAGGTCTCTGAGCATGTCCTGTGGCCTGTAACCTAACCTGGTCATTTGAAATTCTGTAGCTGAGCACAGTTAAGGGGCGTGAACAGGTTTATAAAATTACAGTCTGATAATACAGCAACATGGAAAGTAACAGCAGTATGGAAAACAAGGTGATCTAAATAGAATCATTTTGGCAACTTGTTCACTGAAAATATGTGGATGTAGTCTCTGATGTCTTATAAATTTAAAATGCATAACTAATTTAACATATAACAATACAATGTTCTCAGGAAAAGGTTCAGTTACTTTTTTTTTAATAAAATATATTACTTTAGGAGTTTTTTGTAGAAGTCAATGTTATCTGGGGAGTAAAGTGAGAGGAAAGAACCTGAATGTAGTTTTTCATGCTAATTAGTTCTGCACTGGTTTTTTTCAGAAATTACACACGATTATTTCTTGGTTTTGTTTCCTAGACTAATAGCTTAAAAATGGTACATTTAATTTGAATAATTCTGCGACAACACAATACAATATTAGTACTTCTCCTTGCTCAGATATGGTGCTGTTTTGAGACAAAATTATATTTTATGACTCTGGCCGGTTTTTTTCCTCATCAATTAAAATAAATTATTTTGGTAGTATAAGTAATAATTTCAAGCCTTTTTGTAGGAGATAACATTCTTGATGGCTTTTTAATTTAAGATAAAACCAGAAAATTTTTATGCCTTTCCATATTGCACTTTGAAAAAGGAAAATGCTTCTGATTTTTTTTTTGTGTTAAAAAACTATATAGTTAAAAGATACAGGGTAACATGAGTTTCATAAGAGTTCAGTCAAGATCCCAAATAATTGTTGTTAGATATGAAAACAAATATCTACATGGCAGGGAAGTAATGCTTTCATATTCTCCAGTGTAGTACAGTCAGCATTCTGACAGAGAAAATGTAGTCACCCAAATTTTGGAGGCCAGGAAATTCTGTTTCATATTACTATTTTTCAATCTGTGCGACCTTCTACTAGAATGGGAAAAAATTTAGCCAGTACATTGAGTAAGTTCTTATGTTTAATAATCATAATAGAATTTTTTTCTAGATTTTCCTCTTCAAGGAATGTCTTCAGCTCTCACATTCACACTGTATTCATGTCCACCTGATCATGCTGATGATATTTCAGTTTCCATAATATTAATTCCTGCCCGTTGCCTCTTGTCCCTTTTCTGGACGCAACTGTGCAGAGCCTGGTCCATGCTCTGACCCTTCCCTGCAGGCACCAACAGAAATTGATGAGGTCCCCTCTCAGTCGCCTCTTCCTGAGGCTGAACAGCCCCAGCTTCCTCAGCCTTTCCTCAAAAGAGAGATGCTCCATCCCTTCCTCATCTCTGTAACCTCCACTTGGGCCACTCCAGGAGTTCCATGTCCCTGAGGAACTCAGAACTGGACACAGCACTCCAGAGGTGCCTCACCAGGGCTGAGCAGAGGGGCAGGACCACTCCCTGACCTGCTGGCAATGCCATTCCTAATGCACCCCAGAATACTATTGATGATACATAAACAATTCTTATAGCTTATATAGTTGTGCATAAAGGTCTTATATATGTTAAAGGTATTTCTGATAGTTGGTTTCCTCTAAGGAAAAAGAAGCTTTTCAACTCAATAATTTTTCATTTGCACTCAATTCTCTTGATTCTGAAATAACCTCATACATGGTGTAAGTTCAATTTCAGCTTCAATGGACCAATTTACAAAAATTTTTTAGACCTTTGAAGTTGTCTTGAAAAGATGTAAAGTCTTGAGAGAAAAAAGTGATATATTTTAGAAGACAAGGTAAACAGATTTTTGATTTTCTAATAAAATGTTTCTTAGTCCCACTAGATCTCTCATTTGTCAGTCTTTGATATTTTGTTGATCTCAGGGAAAATATATCATAGTTTATCACACTATTTTTCCTCATCCACAGGTGCATTAGCATGCATTGCACATCTCAGTAAGTAAGCAGGAAAATAATTCTCAATCAAGAAGCTTAAGATGTGATACTACCAAACACTTTGATTGATGGTGCTAAGGGTAGCACATATTTTGTGTTTGTTCTAATCAAGCTCAATAAATTTAGAGTAGACAACTGCAGTTTAACTGTGGAGTCTCTTGCCACCAAAATGTCTCTTTAAAAATATGAAAAAAGCCAACAAACCCACACAGAAAAACAACCAAAAGAACATCCTGTCATTGTAGGCGTACTGGTTTGAGAACAAAACCAGTGAGAGACTCCAAGTCAGAAATACAATTTATTAGGAAATAGGAAGAAAAGAAAGAAAGCCACTGACAAAGTCAGAATACAACCTGATAGCCTGTTGGTCAGGGTGTTGGCAGTAGTCCAGTGGTACTGGATGAGCCTGGTCTTCCTCTGAGAGTCCAGTGAAGAAAGGCACCTTGGTGCCCCAATTCTCTGGTTTTTATCCAGGTAGAGGGGCTTGGCTCCTCCCCCTGGATGGAGCATTTTTCAGTGGGATGACGTAAGCTTATCAGTGGACTCAATGGCCCATCAGCTTCTCCCCTTGGATGGAGCATTTTCCAATGGGATGATGTAAGCTTATCAGTGGACTCAATGGCCCATCAGCAGAAAACCCCTCCCTAGAGGGAGGATGGGTAGTGGGAGAAATAAGGAAATTGTCCTGCTGATTTCTTATCAGCTGGCTTATCAACACAAGATTGCATCACTTCCCCTCATTCCAGTTCCAACAGATGGTGATAGAATAACACACTTTTGATTACATTTTGTACTGTAACCCATGACAGTAGGTAAGATGTTTGCCACACTAACTCTTCCAAGGTTTTAAAAGAGATAGCTCAGGACACATTATGTGCTATATCAGCAATATGCTCTTTATTTTCTCTGGAGTGACCTTTCCCATAACAATCTTCAGAACCAAGAATTTCATGAGTCTTCTTGGTTGTAATTTAAATGATAATAACAATCATAATAAAATTAATCATTTTAAGCATTTAGTCCATAATGATTTTGAATTTGGCTGTGTTCGGGTCAGATGTACCTGTGTGTAATTGAAATCCCTATACTATAAACATTCTTCAAATATAATTAGAGTTTTTAGTTCAGGAAAACTTAGGAAAAGTGCTTCAGAGAATAAGGAAGCTATCTTAGCATTCGCTTTCTACAGACTGGGACTTCTTAGGATTTTTGTGGTGTATCATATGGACTAGATTGGAGTATCTATTTTACTACAAAATTCCCAACAATCGCTTTTGTCCCAAATATTTTATAATCTTATGCCATGGGTCGTGTAAACATAGGAGGAATAATTATTCCTGATTTATTACAGGCAAATGGGCACCTCAAGAAATTAAATGAAACTCCATATACTACATGTGTGTTTATGTGTTGTTGCAACACAAGAGAACTGGGTCACATTCGAGGGCTCAGTCTAGACATTTTCAAATTCAATGCATTTATCGTGTTATTTTCTATTAATGTATCTTATCATCATAGTCTTCTACTCTAGAAAGACAGTTTAAATTTATTGGAAAATCAAGGGTAAAGTATATTTATGCTTTTGAGTTGGATTTTTGTTTTTGCTAAAAGCTTTTGTGAGTTCTAATATTCTTTAGAAAGTATTTGCCTTCTTAGACAAAAGGTTCAGAGAAATGTGCTGTGGAGATTGAGCCACCTCAGAAGTACTTTCAGTCAAGGTTCCTTATTTTTGTATCACATTTGGAATTGTCAGTTACTTTAATTTCAGCAAACTAGTCAATGAGGTTTGTATTAAGGTGAAAATATTCCCATTACTGTTTTCCAATTCAAATGAGACAATGTAAGCAAGAACTTGGCTACCCACAATTCAAAACTGTGGCTAGGCTCTAAAGCCACTCAGAGGCAGGCAGTTCTGAGACCAGTTTTGCTGAAAAATTAGGACAGTTTTAGCATATAAACTGAAGGGTATAAAGAATGTCAAACAAGCATAACTTCTATTTGTTTCTTTCACCTTAAGACATAAAATGTCAAGTAAACCCAGAAACTCTTTTACTATTGTCAAATATTCTTCATAGATGTAGGGCTCAATTTTGTACAGTACAGTGAGCTCTAAGTATTAATTCATTTGCTAAATTTAACTCTAAAATGCTAATGAAAAAATTGTTATATTCACAAACGATATATCACATCATTACAGTTGCCACCCATAAATTATTCTGCAATGTTTTATATGCTTCTGACTGGTTCTTTTCAGAAATTCTTTTAGCTCAATTTACTTCTTACAATTTATAGTCAAAGCCCTCAGGAATGCAAACTTAATTCCCCGAATGGATTTGGGGTAGATTTTTTATACTGCTTTTGCGTGCTTCAGCATGGCATTGCATTAAAGAGATGGAGGTGTTTCTGTTGGCCTGGGGAGCCTGAAACATCCAGGCAGTCAATGCTACACAGTCTGGACATCCCTTGTTTCTTTAAGTTGGCGGAATAGATGAGGTTGTGTCCATTCTTTGACTGTAGGGGTAGTGTTGAGTACCAGCCTGGCTGGATACAGCTACAGTGTGAAAAGAAAGCTAACAAACCTGTGATTCTCTCATGACAATTTCCTTTAGAGACAAGAACTTTCTATTTAGCAAACACTTGCATTTTCTAACTCTGAAAGTTCTGATTACTCTTTTACATCTTGCATCCAGTAATATAAAAGAAGGAAGTGGTTTGCATAGTGCAGTCATAATCATGAAATGAATGTAATTCCATGGACTTGATATGAACAGTAGAAAGTAAAAGACCTGTTCCCCCACCTTCACCCTAAAACTTTACCAGTGGCAAGCAGCTAGTAGTTTAGAAAATAGTTCCTGTCTAGGTCTTTCTTACAGTCCTGGTGATGTGACATAAAACTTTTGTGCTGATCTTGACTAGAATGTTTTCCTCTCCTCCTCTCTTTGAGGCAGATATGGACTTCTTGGATTCCAGTGTACTTTAAACATGGCAAACTGCTCTATATGGATGACAAAAATGTGTTTGACAGAAAAGTATTTCCAGCCAGTATTTCCTATGTCAGAATAGCAGTAAATAATCCTGTGCCTACCTACTATATAGGTAATTACAGTTGCCCTAGTTTGTAAATATAAACCAGTGCACAGGCAGATTTCAATAATTAATTTTTACTATAAGAACTAGTATTTAAGTAATACTTAATATTATAATATTAAGTATTACTTAATAATATTATCCACATACTAGGCAGTATTGGACTACATAAATCATTGTATTTAAATCTGTGAATTATATTGGAAGCTCAGGATATATTGTGCAGCTCTGCATGCGCATTCACTAAAACTTTCAGTGATAAGTCATTATTTAAAGTTAAACCCTAAAGACTTGTTAAGATTGAGAGGATATTTTCTTTGTCATGACTAGCTTAGTCCTGAAATGGCTTATTATCATAAATAATACTAATTAAATATCATATTTCTGAGTCATCTTCTTTCCTCACTGGTTTGTTCCAGAAGAGATTTTACCTATAAAATGTGCTGGCATTATCATTGTTGAAATAAACTCCAGAAGTTCTTGCAACTCAAAGGAATGAAAAATACAGCTGCTAGAGCCAAGTAATGCCTTTTGCCAAGCACATGAAGCAGGGAATGATTTATGACAGAATTATTGAATAAGAATAGATCCAGACCAAGGAGTTCAACTGGTTTTTATACAACACAGTCAACTTTTATTTGCTGATACTCAAAACTGCACTCTTCTTCTGTGTAGTTTTATGGCTTAATTTATTTTAAATTGAATACTTGGGTGAAAATATTTAAAGAAACCACAAAGCAATCTTGAATGTCTAAGTAGTCTGTATGTTCCAAATTCCTTTTATGATGAAATAATAAAATTCCTAAGATATAAAATGCTAAACCTGCATCACATAATTTCTGTGAACATTAATGGTTACATTCCTTTGTCCAGCAAGGTGTATCTTACAGGTGATATATTAAAATATTAAAAGCTTGAAGAGTAGCTGTTATCACACAGACAATAAATTTTATTTTTCATAAAGCTATACTTCACCTTTATAAATCTACAAAAACCTAGTATATAATTTAAGTCTTATAAAAATGTATGAGGCGAAGCCCTCACTTAGGTCATTTAAGCAAATACTTTAAAGTAAAATTGAGAGAAAAATATACCTTAAAACATGCAGCCAAGGCACTTGTCACTTAATAGAATTTCAAATGGCTTGTTTACAGCATCAGCATTCTCTGATGCTGATGTATTGTATTGATTAAGCAGTAGATGTGTAAAAGTTTTGATTTTTGGGTTGTTTTAGTGGAGCCTTATTTTTAATGTGCATGAGCTGTTCCTGTATACAGAGGTCTCTTAGCTATTCCCCTTGCATAAAACAGAAGTGTGAAATACCACACATGGGAACTGAATTAAAGGCTGAAGGCTGCAGATTCTGTTGCAAGCAAAGTAGCTGAAATTGCAGGCAGTATTATCTTGATACAACAGTATCCTCTAAGTAGGTAGCAATAATAAATACAAAGCTCTTTTCATGTCTTCTGAACTCAAACAATTCTGTTAAGCTCTGGGGTCCCAACACAGGAAGGACATGGAAGTGTTGGAGTGAGGAGAGAGGAGGCTACCAAATTGATTAGGGGGATGGAGCACCTCTCCTACTAGGAAAGGCTGAGTGAACTGGGATTATTCAGCCTGGAAAAAAGAAGCTTTGGACTGATTTGATTGAGGCTCTCCAGTACTGAAGGGGGCCTACATGCAAGAGGAATGGAAACTATTTACAAGGGCCTAGACAGACAGGACAAGGGAAAATGGCTTCAAACTGGTACAAATCTTCTCTACAGAGAGTTGGTTTAGATGATCCATAATTAGAAAGTTCTTTACTGTGAGGCACTGGCACACGTTGTCCAGAGAAGCTGTGGCTGCCTCGTCCCTGGAAGTGTTCATGGCAAGGCTGAATGGGGCTCTGATCAATCTGGTCTAGTGAAAGGTGTCCCTGCCCATGACAGTGGCTTGGAACAAGATGATCTTTAAGGTCTCTTCCAACCCAGGCCATCTTATGTTTCAGTGATTATGATTCTGTGATAAGACATAATGATACAGAAGAGAAAAACATTTTTTTAAGAGTTACTTGACATTGTCAAGATAATAAGGTAATAATTTTCATGATTTTAACATCTTGAGGTTAAGTTTAAAAATAAGGAGAAAAAAGCCAAACCATATTGTTGGGGTTTTTGTGGTTGCTTTTTTTTTTATAAATGACACCTTACCTTTCCCAAATTGAACCCAAGTGGGAAGTGTTGTCATCTTAGCATTTTGTGAGATTCAGCCTTGAAATGGGCAGATCAGTCCATTATGTACCAGTAGCTGTCCTATACTGTGCTCTAGGCAGAGGGAATGGCATGTGAATCGTGTTGAGATTGCTCAGAAAGGCTGGTATCAGTATTATTTGTAATAATAGCTGTCTGCTAACTAAGAGAAATGTGTGGGTCTGATGTTGTATCTGCTATTCCTGTAGCTGGTTCTGAGCCAGTCAGCAATGTATCTACATTACTAGGGGTAGGACATTTCTGCAATTCTTGCTGTGCAGAAAAAATAATAGCAGTATTTAATGTACTAAATGTTGTTTGAGACTTTTGATGTATTGATTTTTAGGTAGTTTTTAGTGGATACTTTTCAAACTTCTGGCAATTTTTAAAAATTTTGATAGTGACAAAATGGAAGAAGATGGTTTAATGAGGCATTTTATGAAGCATCCCATCCATGGCCTGTTCAAACCTTTGATGCATGTCATGGTTATAGCTTTAAAAAGCTTTGTATACTGTGAATGTCATCCTCTAAAAAGGTGGTAATTAAATTTGAGACCGGGAAGGGTCAGGGGCTTTAGGTCAACAACAAAAATAAGGTAAACAAATAGATATTTTGATGAGTTAAGGACTGAGTTAATACCACAACCCATAAATTCTACAGATGCTAAAAAGATGGAAAGATACAAACAATATCTGAAAGAATTTTTGTAAGTTTTCCTCTTTCTATTTCATAACAAAATACTAGAATATACCTATGCACAAATACATCCATATATGAGTTTTGCAAGAGTTTACTGAAGATTTGGTGGGGAGGGAAACAGGGTTTTGAGATTTACTCTGCTGTCAGTGCTGTGTGATTACTCACTTAATTCATGGGGTTTTGTTTCTAAATTAGAACATTGGAGCTCTGTAAGAGAGAAAGAGAAATACAATGGCAACATACATTTTAAATGTTTGCTCCTTCCTGTAAAAATTGTCATTAATCTTTAAGTGTTAATAAAACTGGAAGGTTATAGTAGGTGGTTGTCTCAATATAAACAGAATTTGTAACTGTGACCTCCAACTCAGCAGTTGAATTAACAATCACTTTTTTTTTATATTAATAATTTTAATGAATTATTCCAGTTATTCTGAAATTTAAAGCTTTGACAATGGGATCTAGCGATACAGGTAAATTAAGAAAAGCTTTGGGTTATAACTTACTAAGAGAAAAAATGCTCAGTCTATCCTTGTCAATGCCTACAAGAAAAAACACCTTAAGAATCATTGTGCAGTCTGCAAAGCTGTGCTGCTGTAAATTAATTGTATTATAAATGTACTTCACCTACCCATATTTGTCATGAATGTTATTCATAATGTATCCCAGGGATGGTACCTCATTAGTGCTGTACTCATTTGAGCCATTCTGGGAACAAGGTCATTACAGATTGTTTTCTGTCTTCTCCAGCCACTGTTGCAAAAGACTTCACATCTCACCCTGTGTTGCAGAGAATTTCAATCCAGCACTCCCAACTATGCTGCACCATGGGCTGTGTGTTGTGCTCAGCCTCCCAGGGTTTGTGTAAAAAGAGACTGAACAGAGTAAAGTGTGGACATTTGGAATAAAAATCTGTAATTTTTAGAAGGCATATGTAGCTTCTGGTGCTTGAGAGGAATTATGGTATGAAAGGAACAGACCTTTATAGATTGTCTGTAGACCAACGGTTTCTGGAAAGGACAGCTAGAAAAGTGTGGGTGAGCATAGGGTCATGCAGATAACCAGGGCAATAACCAGCTGTGGTGCCACATGTATAAGTCCTGAGCAGACCCTTCCAGGATTTTAGGAATAGTGCACCTCCATGGCCAATGCAGGCTAGTGGGGAAGGTGCGAAATGGATTATCAGGGATATCTGGCATGGCTACTAGACTGTGTCAGATTGGCACTAGAAGCCTAATTCTAGTTCTCAGATATCTGAGGAAATCTGTGATAAACAGTGGGTTCAGGAAATTCTGATAATTTGTTAGACACAACAGTTGTGCCTGAAGCAACAACATACTGTTAGAGAATTGGTGTCAGAAGTGAATCTGCAGGCAACTGATAATATAAACTCAGACCTAATCCTCTCTTTCCACCAAAAGGGTTAATTTAAATTTGTATCTTCAAAAATTTGCTCATCAGTGTTGACTCTAGCCAAGTGTAATGCTCAGCATTACTTAAGATGTGTTAACTCATGAGGGATCTGGCATTTCCCTGCTGCAATGTGTCACTGCTCTCCACAAACAAGTTGTTACCAAATATTGATGCATTTCAGCAAAGCAAAGGTATAAATACTGTTTCCAGCAGATGTGTATGTCCCTCTAAGCCAAAAGGATTGGGGATTTCACTGCTAAAATTTTATTCACTGTTTACATGTAAAAGAAAGTTATCAAGCGAGAAAGGTAAATGAGGAACAGTAAATCATCCATTTCCTCTTTTTTGCTGATTTCTGTAATTTCACGGTCAACATTTGAAAGATCAAATCACAGATTAGAATTAGGAACCATTCTCAAGTAAACAACACGTGTGCTACAAAAGCATGTGAGTAGTAAGATGATTAATCACAAAATATTAAGCACTGCCTGAATGCAGGAGTACAGAATGTTACTTCTACTCATGGACAATGGGAGTGTGAAAAGGGTAGTTATGATTTGTGTTAAAAGCTTGGGAGAGATTGGTATCTAGTAGATTTAGTAGTAGCTTTTTTAAATACTGTAATCAAATAAGGCATGGGACTATAGAATAAGGTAAGTTAGGCTGTAGAAGCTTTAACCATAAGAGGAATTGCAACTTGAAGAGTATATAAATAAGTGCCTGATATGCTCTTTTTTATGCTGAGAAAAGTAAAGCAAAAGGAAGTAAAGAAATGGCTTAATCCTCCTTCCCCTCCAACATCCTGAGGTGAACAGAAGGTCATCAAAGACCCCTAGCAATGCCAGGGAATCTGTGCAAAACGAGTTTCCCCATGTTAGGAAGAAGAATCAAGATACAACATAAAGAACAAGAATCAAAACACAATGTAAAGAACAAGAATCAAAACACAATGTAAAGAACAAGAATCGAAAGAAGGAGGGAACCAAGGAGAATTAGGATATAAAAGGAGGAAATCTGGACTGGTTGGCGTGTATGTTGGTGGAGCAGAGACTCCCCACGCACCCAGCACTCTTTGCTTATTCCTTATTGTAGAATGAATTAAAGCCTTGATTTGCTGCTGCATTAGATTCTGGTGGTCAGCCTGATTTTCTTTATAACAGGAGGGAGAAGGCTGATGTGTTTAATGCTGTTCTTATCTTCACTAATGAGGTTACTACCAGTGTCTAATAGGACAAATTCTGGCAATAAGCCAACCTGAACTAAAAAAAAAAAGGATTTAGGAAATGCTTAGGTGCTTAGAGGTTTGTAAGTTAGATGAGTCTGTTGAACATAATTTCCAGACATTTAACAACTTGTGAAATCTCAAAGGTGTTTGCACTTGTGTTCAAGATTTTTCAAAGCACAAATAAAATACCAAATGGCAGAAAAAAGGAAAATATTTTTCTACATAGAGAAGAAAGGATAGAAAATAGGGTGTTATAAATCCTTCTCTAAAATATCCAGTAAATTACTGGAATAAGCAATCACAGAATTGAGCTATAGTCCAAGAATATTGTGAGAATAACATCAGAAAACAGAATTTGTTGAAGAAGGTCATGTTTCAGGCCATGTGTAAGCTTTGAAAATAAAACAACCCTATCACAAATATATGCTACATTTGTAAAGTTCAGTATGAATATTCAATTTTAAAACTCATGCAAGATGAGAAAAATAGTACATAAAAATTAATTTGGAATACTTGCTGACTGAAAGAATATTCAAGTGAAGCCCTGTGATGGGCTTTCTTTGGTTCTCTTTTGTCATAGGTTTATTGATGAACTGGATGATGATGCAGAATGACTTATTAGAGTTTCGGATGATACTGAGAGGAGGAACAATGCTGGAGTATCTTTTCAGGTTTTTTCTTAGGAGAAGACTCTTGAACTTAATCTGCACCAAACTGTGATTCTCTTACAGGCATTGCATCTAAACTCCACAAATTTATGTTCAGTAATAAGTACAAAATCATAGTAACCTCAAATCCAGACTTTGGGCGCCACTTGCTTCTGTTCTCCGGTCCCGGTTAGCCTCGTGGGTAATCCCAGCCGACCTCAACCTCCTGGGAGCTTCCTCCTGAGCAGAGGCAAAGCCTTGGTTTGGGAAGCTCCTCAGCTTGGTGGGGTTGGAAGAAGCGAGCCGGACTCGAGGGTCCTCTCAGAAGAGCAGTCCTCAGAGCAAAGTGTGAAGGAGGACACCTGAGCCAGCAGTTCCAGGGAAAACACCTTTAATAACAGCGTAACAGTCCTGAAGGGTGCTGCGCTCTGGAGCATCGAATACAGAACTTGCACTTACTTATAAAGGGAAGGAGTGGCTCTTGGGAGAACCACTCAGATCCAGGTAAGGAGGTGGGTCAAGAGGTTAGACATAGGAAAGGACCAAAGGGATTAGGGTATTTAGGGGATTTCCAGAGAGAGGGGCGTGGGTAAGGGAGTGATTTGGGTGATGCATAGGGAATTCTCTAGATATAGGGGTTGGGTTATGGGTGATGTGACAGGGAAAGGGGCATAGTCTGGGGAAAATGACAGCTGTGTGGGTAGGTGTACAGAACTTTCTGGAAAGGTGGAACAAACCATTCAGCATGGGGGGAGGAACAGGACAAAAACATTATAACTTCTTATAGAAATTGGAATAAACACCTAAATCCACTGCAACACCAGATCTTTTCTTACTGGGGATAAAAAGGTAAAATAAATTTAATTTGGAGAAGGCATGTGAAATGACCTACGTGAAAAAGAACATTAAAACAAGAGAAGCCCATCACTAAATTGATACACAACTTTCCAAATTAATCAGGCATTGTTCCACCAGAACAAGGGTATCTGGTCTATAAAGGCTTCTTCCTGTGTAGACTGCATATCCAAATTCCCTTCTGGCAAGAAGTAATGAGAATACAAAGTATTTTACTAATGTCTTTCTTCTGAAAGCAAGAGAAATGGAAGGAAATAAAAATGCAGGAATAAAAGCTTTGTCTGCTTCATGAACTGGGGTAATGTAGCAGTTGTGGTGCTGAGAAACAGCTTGTGTGTGTTCCCCTTCATCCTGTACTCAGGAGCATTAAGCTACAGTCTTTCACTGTGTGGAAACTTCCAAGGAAGAAAAGGTCACAGGCACAGGCCAGCTCCATAATATCACATCTGGTACAACAAATTAATCTATCCTTGCACCGATCCAGGCTAAGAGTCGTATACGTCCTGTCAGTCAAACCCCAGAGCACTGTGGGCCAGAGTCTGTGTTTGGAGTGCTGCTTTAAGTGCTAATACCTAGGAATTTCTTTTGAACACTCCGCACATAAAGCATTGCCTAACAAATAGGAATGTCAGAACACATACCTTTTCTCAAAATGTTCTTTTGTTGTTCCAGGTGGCAAACAACAGTGAGCCTTGCCCTAAGCCATTTACAATGCATGTCTTCACTGAATTTACACTCCTACATTTGAACATTCTATATCACAACAGATCTTGCATCTTTTGCTGAGCATGCTGAGCTTGAGTAACCGCTCCTGTCAGATTCCCTAGAAGGGCAGGGCTGATGTAATGAGGTACCTTGTTGCTCTTTCATTGCAAGAATTTTAATAGTTGTTTGAAATGGCAAAATTACTCTATTCTTTGTCTCTTTACAAATATATCAAGCAGGTGCTTCTGATGTCTGCCAGAAAAAAAATACCACAAATATTTATATTGAAGGATATTATATTTCTTCCTGCACTGCTCTGCTTTTCAGGTGAAAAATAGGCAAATATTTGGCCTGATGGTCTTATTTAAAGCAGTATTACGGAGAAGCTGGCGTGATTCCAATTTATGAGTTAGTTAAAGTGCTAATTTCTCATTCTGAACTGGGTAAGGCTGCATGTGATCATGTTTATGTAAGTGTCCCGCAAAAGTGTATCTTATTAAAAATAGTCTGTATTTTAAATATATGCTCAGTAATTTTTATAATATATTATATACTGAGAGCTAAAAATATTTGAAAATGGAGCACTGTCACTTTGTTCTGATTTGCAAATTTAATATTCTTTTGTGGATGTTAGCTCTCATCCTAATTCATTCTACTCTTCCCATTAATCTTCAAGAAGTTAACTGTGAAATATTAAAGTTTGTTAAGCCTACAGAGTATTATATGGGATCAGAAAAAGAGAAGCTAGTGGATTAGAACAAGATACTTGGAATCAGTGTGGTTGTTCAAGTGCCAGAAGCAAAACTTAATATTTATGAATCCTTTTGGGTCAGCATTCATTCTGGTAAGTATTCATGGAGTGCTTTTCCTTTTCAAGTACTTAAAAATAGCTAAGTATAAATAAGTATGCTTTCTCTACTACTGTAAAAAAGCCATCTGCGTAACTTTGCAGATGGTCTGATATTCTTGCTTTGTAATTATTATTCTTCTCCACCACTGCTTGTAAAATGAATGCTTGGTATGCAGTGACTGATGATAATTTAATAACTATTTTTATCATATTGCTGATCAAAGCATGCAAGAAGGATGAAATTATTTTAATAAAATCTAGTGGGAGAAAAGTTTTGTTCTGCCCTCCTGGGTCAGTTCAATTTGGTTTATGAAGTACATGTTTTTCTTAATTAGATGCTTTTCTGTGTTGTCATTCTCAAAGTTACTTTTAAATTGCCCACATATTTAGGAGAAGAATGAGAAATGTCGTGATGTCAAAGGCACATTGAATGTGCTTTGAAGCTTTGAGTGGTGGGAATGGCTACAGCAGACTCTGTAGGTTTCAGATTCTCTATCCTAGCAATGTTCTTCCAGGAACTCCAACAGCTTGTGGCTGCCCTTAGTCTGAGTTATGGCATGACTGGGAGGTTCTCTGGTTCAATTACAGGTGCAGCTTGCCTGGACTACTTGAGTGTGATATGTGGTCACCTTTCCTATATTTTATTTCTATTCATTTTGATCAATCAAATATGAACCTATTCCATAAGAGGTATATTTTTCAACAAGTAGGACATGTAACTACACATGAAAAGAGAAAAGCAGCATTAAATAGCTATAATTCTGCAAATGAAATGTGACATATGAGGAACCTGCCTCTTGACTTGATAATTTAAAATCTGCTCAGTTTATTAAAAATAGTGCTTGAATAAACATAATACAAAATTATAGGCCTGTAAATGTCTCCTGTAATTGTGCAGTCCACACTGATTTTAACATTTCCATGCATGTATTTTTCTGCTTACCAGTGAAACCCAAATCTCCCCTGGTCTATTTGTATTCTGTAGACTACTAAATTACTATTGCAAAATGTAAAGAAATAATAAATCCCAAGCAAATGTATCAGATTGTTGAAGATAAGTAAAAAAACAGACACATGAAATGCCATAAATCACAAAAGAATATTTTTACATGCTGGTTTCACACAGCAGGTGCTTGGGCAGATTCATTACCCAGACTGCTCCAGTAAAGAACAAGGCATAGTAATATCCTGTCCTCTTCCCTCTCCTGGATTTACATAGTGTACTGGAAGGACTGAAATCATAGTGAGGGGAGTCAAGATCATATGACAATACTGGTTTCTCTCTGCATCCTACAACAGCAGTTAAGGAGAATACTGAAGGAATATAGGGATAATCTAAAAGAGCATCTTAAAAAGGTGTCCTTTTCTAATCCCTTCCACTGTGTTTTGACCTGATTTCACAGCTGCACCTACACTAATGACAAACAATTGTTCTGCTTTGAGCATGTTGACTCTGCTGGGAGTTTTATTATAAATTTTATAGCCTATGTGTGAATCTTGGTTTTGATATTGGAGACAAAGTCTTTTAAGTTAGCAGATTGATATTTTTGTTTATCTCTTCAGCTATAAGTTCACTAAGGACTGTTTACCAAAACGTCATTGGATTACGACATTAAACTTGTCTGCGCTGGGTTAGTTGTTTGAATCAATGACCTTAGAGGTATTTTCTAACCTAAATGATTCTGCAATTCTAAATAGAAACTATATGTGTGGTAGTTTTCAACAGAGTGAGATGCATGAGCATGTATTGCATGATGGGAGCATCTCCACATTCTTCCGTTGTTAACATTCCCAGAAGTATATTGCAAACCTCTACCCATTGTGGTAGCTATGGTATTATGCACATGATCAATCAAATTAGACAGTACCTCTTGGCTGCACCAGTGGGAGAAATTTATTTTGGACTTTGGTTAAAATTTTTCTATGCATTGGAGGTTTTGCAGACTGGAATCACATTTATGGTACTATGTAACAGTGTCTGCAAAAGGCTTTCTAAGCTGTGCTTTCTCCAGCTGCTTCCTCCGGAATCCTTGTTTTCTTAAGTCTTTGTTTGTCATTTCCTACAGTATTGTGAGATTTTTCCTTGGCAAAGTATTAGTGGGCAGGAGACCTCACAGAGAAGCAGGTTATCACCTGAAAATATTTTCATAAGGTGGCAGTCATAAGTCTTGATGATTTTTAAGAAATGGTTCTAAGATCTTTTCTTAGAAACAGTCTTCCATTTTTTTTCCACTTCTTGGGCATGTCTTCTCAGTTTCTTGTCTTATGGGTGTCACTGGACATGTATGTCATTTATTAAAGTAGGAAGGTGCAAAGTGGGAAGGTATTGCCTTGACTTTGATTGTTTCAACTATATCAATGCTACAAGATATATAAAAACTTACTCCCCACCAAAAAAAAAAATCAAAACAAAAACACAAAAAAGAAAGAACTGAAGTTTATACTAAGCATATTACACACAAATAAAACACACTTTCTAAGACAGAGCTTGCGTATTTCTTTTTCTTTCAGCTAAACTCAGGAAAGATTGTTAATTTTTTTGTTTCTTTTGATTTTGCAGCATTTGCATATAGAAGTCTAGATTGTCACAGCTGTCTCTCATTGAATCTGTTCTTGAAGACACAAGAAACTTGCACCTTGGTCATTTCAGGAGAAAGACTGACCTCTTTAATTAAAGAAGATTACACAGAAATTAAAGTGCAGTGTTGATTAGCTGATTGTCATGTGGGTCACTGAATAATTTCAGATGGTCAAGAGAATTTTCCATATGCTTAATAAACGTTGTGACCCTGTATTAGTTGAAACGGAAGTTTGAACAAGGGAGCAAAGGGCACATCTTTCCAAACAAGTTACATAAATCACTGGGAAACACAGAGGCGTGTCCCCTGGACTGGATAGACATTATCTTCGAGTAAAAGTTAATGCCTCCACTCTTAAATAAGATTATCTAGTGTACCTTTAAATATTTTTCAAATCTATTTTTCAGGTCTAGCATTCCATCAGTATAACTAGGGTATGGTGTGATTAGATGTATGTAATGGTCTATCTAATGAGGATAGGGAGGATTCTTTTGCAAACATCTCCACATTTTATTTTTTAATTAGAATGCTGTTTAACATTGCTGTAGAAAGCAGAGAATTTTCAATGTCAATTAATGCTATTGAACTGATTCCTTATTAAATGATAATTTTCATATAACTAATCATTGTCTGGATGTGTAGATTAATCTCAGTTAATGAAGCACTGATAATTTTCTGGAGACAAAAATCTGGAAGTACTGATATCTTCTTAAAGTGCTGCACTGCTCTGGAGTGTGTTAGGCTGAGTGAATTGTCACTTCTTAAAGAAAATATATAAAGATCATTTTCTTTCTGTTACAAATATTGTATTTCATCTTTTAACATGTTTTGTATATATGTTTTAGACTGATTTGTGTTTTACAGGTGCAAATTTCAAGTAAATATGAGATTTTTGACTTTTGAAATAGGTATATAATTTATATTATGTTCCTAGGTCAGAGATATTGAAGGAAAAACTTGAAGTGAAAATCAGCTATGATTCTTAAGTAGTGGAAAACCAGCAGGCCACTTTTTGAAAGCTATTTTGACTTCATGAGCAAGAGGACCCTTATGGAGAACCAGGCATCAGCAAAAATCCTTGAAAGGAACCAAGCTGCTGTCCAAGGAGCATTTTGAGGTCAATGATCCCTACACATGCAGCTACCAAAGGCAGTTCTGTGAGCACAAAATCATGTGAAAGCCATATTTCTGAGGCCTATAGGTTCGCTGTGTACAAGGCAAGGAAACTTAATTGGACCTATGTATGCGCATCAAGGCTAAACAGAACAATTTTTCCTCGGGAACACAAGCAAAGAATAACATAACCAGTACAACTCAGAGGGTCTCCAGACCNTCCTAATAACTGTTACAGTTCTGAGGATTCCATTCATTATGGTGTTTTGCTGAAGGAAGGAAAAATGGAGTCTCTTTCCTTCATATCAAACTCTTTTTGACTTTAGTTTCGGAGGAAGAGTTCAAATGACTGAATATTGCATTCTCCTTTTCTGAGAAGTAGAATGTTGTACTAAAACTATCTGTTAGATTTAGATATATTTTGCCCTTCAAGATCTTGTATACTTTGTTGAGTTTCTTTTAATTTTTGATTTTTCCTTTCTCTTCCATGACTGTCAACATCTTTTTATACTAAACATTCTAGATCCTATAAATAGTATATTTTGCTTTATGCACTTATGCCTTCCATATATGTAAATGTATCAAGTAATTTGTATAGCCTTTCTTTTTTGGCTTTAAGGAAAAGAAGGAGCTGTATTTGATACACAGAATTCCAGCTTCATACATATATTGCCAACCTGATTTAATATGTGAAAAAATAAAGCCACTTGTGCATGTATTCAAGTTTGGACCTTTAGTGATGTGGTAATTTTTGTGAATGTCAAAATATCTATCAGAAATAAGTTTGTGTCTTAAACTGATATGCATTCAGTGGAGAGGGAAATAATGAACAATTAGTTGGAATGAAAATCATGGATATAAATTTTATCTTAGATTTTTCAAATATTTTTTTCAGTATGCACTTTATATTGTGATTGCATTGTTCTTGCTCATGGAAAATGACAGTCTGAACAGATAAACTATTTCTATTTTCTATAAACTAGAACTGTTTTCTATTCAGATAAACTCTTGCTACAGCTGACATTAGAATCTACAGATTTTGAGGGGTTTTTAATGAATAATGTTATTCATAGTTGCTGAATAGTCACAAAGTAGTCAAAGAAAAAGAATAGTGGTTTTAGTGCCTAAAAAACAAGTTGTGCAGAGTTTAAAAATTTCTTAATTGATTTAAACATAGGAACTCCATAAATGGTGCATGGTGATAGTAGAGAATTTTGTCATCATTGTAAGAACACTTAGAAGTGAATTGCAATTTTGTTTTACTCTTTGCATAATCTACTTTTATAACTAATTCATTTTTTCATAGTTTGGTCTCACTAATAGTGTTGACTTGTTGAAGATTTTGATTAAGCCCAATGTTAATTATTAAACCTCAAATAAGAACAAGATATATTAAAAAGAGAAACAGTAAAGCGTTCTTTGAAAACACAGTCTACATGTAATCTTTCTCAGTTGTTTAACGATCAATACTTTTGATGTTGTTTTTGTTGTTTGTTGTTTTTTCTGCTACTGTTCATATAACACATAAAAAATGAAGAAATTTTAATGCAACGTTTTCAAGCCTCAGAAAACTGCTGTTTTATCTGAATTCTAATATCCTACAGAACACAGAAGATGTTGAAAGCAATTTCTGAATTCACCATATATCCTCCAGGGACAGCTTGTAAATGTAATCCTTTATGCAAATATTTAAGGTTTGTGTTATATTTCTCAAAATGTATTTTCAGCTCTAACTTCTTTGCTTAGTTGTATTTTGAGTACTGAATTTTATAGGTGTGAATAAAATTGAAAAAAACAGAAAAAAATTAAGAAATGCTTCATTGCTTTGATAGTATTTTGCTTGGAAATGTTGGCCTAGATGTGTTTCTCAGGAAATAGAGCAGTTTAAATGGATTTATCCTCAATATTAACACTTCCATGAATTCATGCATTGAAGATATTTTTGTGCTATTTTATCATAGAATTTTTAGTAGACTAATGAAGTAACCTGTTTTATTTACTGTAAAGTGTTCTGCGTAGTTTCAGTAAAAAGGCAAAGTAAATAAAACAAATTTTTTTCTATTTTCCTGTGGACTTTAAAGCATTTCTTCTCTTCATAGTTTCTCACTTCCTGGTTAACTGGGTAACCAGTTCTCTTTGTTAAGACAATGAAGACTGTTCTTCCAAGATCTGGATGATAATTTTTAAATTGCTACAGTATTCCCTGTATTTTGCTCTATTTATGACAATGGTAGTTGCTTCAAATTAAGGCATAAAATAAAAAAAATGTGTTAAATGTATGATTTTTTTATAAGGAACTCCTCAATAAATTTCTATATTAAGGTTTCTCTTTAGTATTTTTAGTGGGGCATACAAAAGACTCACAAAAATTCAAAGTCAAGCACAGTTGAGAA
This sequence comes from Anthoscopus minutus, assembly GCA_013399455.1. Taxonomy (NCBI): domain Eukaryota; kingdom Metazoa; phylum Chordata; class Aves; order Passeriformes; family Paridae; genus Anthoscopus; species Anthoscopus minutus. The sequence goes on from VWYI01009617.1 coordinate 53,723, forward strand.
ATATGTACAATCTGTTTAGTAAATAGACCAGCCAAGAATTAAAATATTTATCATCTTCTCATACTCAACTTTCAGGTTCAGGAATGCTAGTCCTTTACTTGTGTTCTGGATTTAGGGTTTTTTTGTCTGATATTTATATATAATGCACTTGTTACAAATAAGGTAAAAGTCCTCTCCAAAGAGATTTTTAGGGTGATCTGAACTCCAGAAATAGTTCTTTTTAATAACAGGTTTAAGAATTGTTTACTAAGGTTTGATTCTAAAGGCTAAGACATTCACATGAAGTGTAAAAGTTCTTTAAGATTAGAAAACTCATCATAGCTGTGGAAACTTATTGACTAGATTCTGCTTGGAATAGTTTTGGTCACAGGTCATTGTTGAATAATGAGCTGCAGGACTTAGATAGATGAGGAAATTTTAGAGAGATGTCCTGTTTCTCACATCATGCTGTTGTTTTCTGGGATCTGTTCCTTCAGACTTCTAGTACAAAAGGCATTTGCTCACTCCTTGGCTACTCTCTGCTTGGAATTTAGGGAGGGTGTTTCTATTATGCGGCTTCAGGTGTTGCAGCCATAAATTTTCTTTGCTTTCAAATGCTCACTTGTTTTTTCTACTGGACTTCTTTTCAAAGCCCTTGAAATTCTGTCAAATTGCAGTGTCTAAAATCCTACAAACAGCCCCTTTAAATGGGTCAGAACTAATATAATATCACAGCTTTAAAAACATTTTAGTCTATACAAGCTCATTACTGAAATCAGCCAATTCTTTCTTTTGCTGCCCCAGTTTTCTTGTTACTTACATAGTAATTGAAAATATTCTCTTCCCTAAAGTCATAAAATTCTGAGGGAATGAATATATTATGTAAGCACTTCAGTTTTATTCACCCAAGTACTCCATATTTCTTTCCAGTTCATCTCATATCTTGCAGGTTTAATTTTTTGTCCAGTAGCCTTCTTCTCTTTAGTACTCAGTTACACCTCAATTATCCCAGATGTGCACTGTTCAACAGGGTTTCTATCTACACAGGTCATGTGGATATTTGTTCACCACTAAGGCTGAAAAGTGAAATGTACTACTTGTGCTTTGAAATTTTCACTAAAAAACCCTCTTTTTATTTACAATTACTGTTACATGAATCACTCATCTTACAGCTCATTCAATTTGAATTAACTTAAATTTCTTTCATTTTTTACAGTTCTTTACAGTGATGGTCAACTAGGACGTGACTTTGCTTTCTTTCCCTTTTAAATACTGTAAGTTTATTTTATGGCTTATGTTACTTCTACCTGTAACTGGGTGTCTTTCATCATCCAATTTTAGATCTAGTTTTCTTTACTGTTCTTTTAATTTATCCGAACTGTGTTCTCACCTCTCCATCCCTGCAAGACAGACAAAGGCTGCAATTCTGCAGGAATCCTACTTCATTTTGTGTCTCAGATCCCTGATTTCTTACAGTAAGTAACAGAATTATTAGATAGAAACATTTACTCATTTGAGTTTTGGTCCTTTTTAAAATTACGAGATACCTGCCTGTCCGATACCTTAGAGCAGCTTTTTATGAAGAGGCTTTACCAGATAAGGTCACTGACTGAGCTACAGATTTGGTGGCATTTGGCTGGTTTGCTAAATGGTGACCAAATGTTTCCAAAAGTAGTAGAATAAATAGAAGGAAGATGCCTTTAAGGAATGGAAGAAAATGCAGGATAAACCTGGTAATTTCTGAATTGTTTTTAAAGTGGTTTTATATTTTATTTGGAGGGAAATAAATGGATACATTTCCTATTGTGCTAAATAATGTGAATGAGGAGTGAATTCCTTTCCATGTTGTGTATGATGTTGCTCTGTATGCCAGTACATCTGTGATTTAGAAAAAACCAAAGTTTCTTCAAGATGAGTTGGTACAATTTTTCTCCTGGAGAGTTAGGTAGTGCTTAAATGTATGTAAATTATAGCAATCAAAATGTATGATTACTGAATCTTTGGAATAAACAAGTCAAACCACAGCTAAAATCCATTTTAAGATGGAAGATATATATAGCAGAGGGATTTTCTGTAACATATAATTCTTCTAGGGAAAAATCATATATTGTTTTATTATTTTCCTCTGTAGCCAACACAGTGTACAGTTAATGACTCAGTGTTGTGGAAGATTTTCCCAGGCTACAAATATGCAAGACTCTAAGTGCTTCATGAATGCAAAACTAGCCTTGCTTGATAGATCAGGATTTAATCAGACAGCCAGAGACCCTTCTATTTGTTCTTCAGTCTGGATAAAAGTTGTACTGTTTTCTGTATCTTAGCTATAAAGGCATGCTGGGGTAAGAGCATGGAACAATTATTTCTTTGCTCGGAAGCAGGATACTTCAGAGGAATGTGCCACACTCATTAAGAGTGTTTTGAACTTCATCTGAAAGTATCCATAGGAGCAGGACCAACTCTTCCTGATGACTTGCCCCATTCAAATACCCAGCATTGTTAAGACTTCATTTTAAATTTCCTAATCCTAGTTTCTCGCCATCCATTCCCGTTCTCAGTAAAAGCTGGAGTCTGTTGTGTGAAGTTCACTTTCTTCCTGCAGTGGTTGTGCTGTGTTGCCTGTGTTGTTTCATCTGTTTTGATTCTTAAAAGCATAAAATTCATTATGTTCTGCCCATGAACATAATTAATTATGACATAATTCACATGATTTTTCTTACTATTCTTAATCTCCCATCTTTGTTTTTTAACCGCAGCATGTCACTATAAACTCATTGAATTACATGTCCATTTGGACCTCCAGAGACAAAATTTCCTGGAAGATTTTCCTCATTCTGTGATTTTCCATCATATTCTATTTCTGTCATAGCACAACTTAGCTGTGCTTAGGCAGGCTTTATTTCAAATAGCATCCCTATGAAAACAAACCAGCTGTTTTCTGTTCACAAATCTTACCAAAAGTGTTCTGCTCTTTCACTTTCTTCCAGAGCTTTGATGAAAGAGTTTCCACTGAGTGTAAAACATCGTATTTGTGATCATGTCCTGTGTTTTGCACCATGATACAGATGCAAAACCTGGCATTCAAATGTGTTCATAGTTTCATAGACACCATGTACTTACCTCAGGGATTAAAAACAAAAACCTAGCCTCTCTGTTTCTGACAGAACTACTGAGGCTGAATATTCTCTCTGAGCTCTTTTGCTTATGCCTTTACAGGATCATGTGAAGTTGGACACATGGGGCATGGGAAAAGTTTACCATAGATGGGAGTTTCCTGAGACTACAAGCCTCCAGAATAGTTAGCTTGCCAGTTTCTTTAACATGGAAATCTGTTACTATCTGGAGTTGTTGAACAGTGCATAAGGTATTCATTGAATGTGAAGAAATGTGTATTTTTATGATACTGGGACCAGAAAAAAAATTACGATTGATACGTAGGCTTCAAAATCCCTAATTATGTAACCCATATAGAGAAATGTGTAATTCTTGTAAGTAAAGGAGGGACAAAAACTCAATGATCATCAAATGTTTGACAGCTCCCTGCTTTATATCTTTTGGTTTCTGCTACTGCTTTAAAACCCCTGAACACTTGAGTGACTCTTGGGGGCTGGGGGGTCACAGTTGCTTCAAATTCATAACCTTGTTCCCCTAGAAAAATAGTTGTAAAAAATAAAGTTAAGATTTCTAAAACATCAGCTCTTCTAGGAATATTCAAGTACTCAATGCTCAAATGAATTTGAAATTTCATCATTATTCCTACTGTGATTGGAATAAATGACAAAGGAAGGGAACTGTTCAATACCATCCTCTTTAATGCACCAACTCATGCAAGTGGAAAAATCCCTTCTAAAGAATGGGATTGCTCAGGCATTAGTGGATTAATAAGGATGGAGGTGGTTCTTCCTTTGTTTTAATTTTGGGGTTTTTTTTTGTCATCGTTTGATATTGTGATGTAGACAGCTAATGAAGGAGGGCATTAAGGGGTCATTAAATCTGCCTTTCCCTCTGTGGATATGCCTGACTCTAGCTAGTTGTGATCTCTAATTATGCTTGAAAGTACCCAGCAAATAAAATGGCTAGTTCACGTTCTAAGGAATTATTTACAGAATCATACAAAAGTCACATTTTCCAAAGAGACCGTAAGAGCAGCAGAAATGTGATGGTATGACAGATGCTTGAGTGAATTAAACCTAAACTATTTTACTTACATGTATTTGAGTTGTGAACTGAACTCTGTGAGTGCCACATTGACTGAATGATCAGACAGTGTAAACAAATTCTGACAGCAGCAGCTTTAGTCCTGCTGTGCTTTGCCTCTTTAGCCTCGCTGTTTGGCTAGGTAATCAGGATGTGCTCTGGTGAATCTCTGTTCTAGCCTCATATGGAAAACAATTTAAATCTCAAACACATTCAATGTTATTATTTAAATAAGCATTATGGCTACCAGAACTATTGCTACCTGGCAATATTTGGGTCAGTGGAGTCCATTTGGTTCAGCATAAGGGCACAGGATGGGAATAATGGCCTGTGTGTAGTAAAGCAATGATAATAGTGGAGAGAATGGTAAGGGACAACATGTTTGCAACTAGGATTGATCTTTAGGGCGTTCCAAGTTTTACATGTGCAATTGCTTGTAAGTATAATAAAGATGTGATAAATCAGATTGATTTTCCTTCTTTCTTTCTACTGGCTTTTTCTAAGGCTTGGAGGATTCCTATTAATGTAAGAAAGGAACTGACCCCAGTACCACTGACCAGTAAATTGTGTCTGTGCATAACAAGATGCTGCCCTGTACTCAGAACCAAAGGTTTAGTATCGGTTTAGTTTGCCTGTTTCCTCAGCAGGAGCTGGACTCTGCCTTGATAAACAGTGAACTGAATCATCATCTGAACCCTGACTACAGGGAATAGTTGAACAGCTTAGGTCTCAGTCAGATCACTGAAGATCACTGAAGATCTGGCATGAGTGGAAAGGAGAAACCCCCTTTCTGGCCATAAAGAAATGATGTGATGAGTGGATACGTGCAGCGTCCTACCACTTCTGGTGGTTCCTTGTTGCTGAACCATAAAGGAATCTACTTATATACCACCTCTGATCTTCGCCTCCTTATTCTTTCAGGGAAGTATGAGGCAGTACAGGAAGATGTGTAGTGACTGCAGATACCTCACAAAAGTGGCTCAGGTGAACATGTTTTCCTGATGACTATATAGCAGAAAGAACAGGGCATGATAGTTATTTATGCTGGCTCTGAACTAATGGTGAATGTGATTTTTTTCTTTGCTTTACATAAAGCAAAAATGTGCTCCCGCTGGTCCAACAGTGGTTGGTATTCTGTCCAAGGCATGGCCAGAGGGACCATGTTCTTTTTACAAGTTGCCAGCAGGTTACTGAGATCTGCTTGGAATGAAATGAGATGTGATGACTCAGCATGCTAATAAAAACTGTGAAGTTGTTTGAAATCTAAAGAATCCTCGTGGTTTAAGAAAATTCTAATTCTTCTTGCAGAGAAATTTTCTTTTCCTGGGTAGGCACAGTGATTTTCATGCTAACTTACTAATCCTTAGCGCACCAATTGTAGTTACTGCAACAATAACATTAAGTATTCTTAATTCCATTTTATTATAAGTGCATTACACTTCACTAGTATTTCTTGTGGTAATCTATTTTTGCCATGATTTTTACTATCTTTTTGTATGTTTTATAATCCAGTAAATCTTGGTGGAATTGTTTGTTTCCTGTGTTACCAATGACCTTGGATTTTTGCACTCCTAGACAAATTAGTACAGGGAATAAAAAGGAAACATCTGTTCTCCATGTGGGTTTATAACTAGCAAGTAAGGTTAATTTCTTGTTGTTGTTTTGTCCTTTTAGTCTGTCCCAATGAAGATGAAATGGGTAGAATGTGTCCATATTTTCAGCACATTCTGTTGACAGGTTATACATAGCACTATTTCTGGAGACTGTCATAAATGTTTCACTTCTATATACCTCAGAAAACAATGCTAGAGGTAAATCCAGAAGTTAGAAGTAATGGGAGAATTGCCGACCTGACTGTAAGGTTATAGCATTATGAATACAGGGGATTAGTTTAAATTAAAGCTTAAATTCACAATGTTAACTACATCATAGAATGGTTTGGGTTGGAATGGACCTTAAAGATCATCTTGTTCCAACTTCCTTACCATGGACACCTTCTTCTAGATCAGGTTGCTCAGAGCCCCATCCATCTTGGTCTCAAACATTTCCAGGGATGGGGCATTTACATCTGTTCTGGGAAATCTGTTCCAGTGTCTCACCACCCTCAAAAGAAAGAATTTCTTCCTAATATCTAGACCTATTCACTTTGAATTTGAACTCGTTCTCCCTTGTCCTGTCACTCCCATTACTCCTTGTAATCGTCTCTCTCCATCCTTCTTTTGGTGTCCCCTCAGGTAGTCAAAGGCAGCTACTAGGTCACCTCAGAGCCTTCACTTTTCTAGGCTGAGCAATCCCAATTCTCTAAGCCTTTCCTAACAGGAGAGGAGCTTCTTCCCCGTAAGCAATTTGGTGGCCTTCTCTGGATCCTCTGCATATATTTATATGTATTCAATAATATGTCTATTTTCATACATTACTAATTTTTCACCCCAAGTAATACACATATAAGATCAGTTCAAAAATAACTCAAAATTTATTTTGCAATTGGCTCTTAATGATTGACTAACCTCTTCTCAGCAAATTCAGTTGGTGCTAAAGAGAATGATCAAGTATTATTTAAACTTTGGAGGAGAATGCTAGGAAATTAAATATGTTTAAAAACTAATAATTCACATGCAAAAGGTAAAGTCATGCTGGAAAAGCAAGAAATTTAGTTCAGTTGTCTACCTATGTTATAAAAATGAAATACAAGTTCTTGGTCGTGTGACTAAACAAGTACATTTATTGCAAAGTGGAGGAGTATCATAAAAGCCAAATTTCCTTCTCATCCACTAGAAATAAAGGAATGTAGCTTGCAATAGAAAAAAAGGTTCAGATTTTATTTAAGGATGGCTGAAAAGAGAAATGTAAATTATACATTTATAATTGGGAATTATAAAATGAATTATTTATGAAAATAAAAATAATTGAAAATAAATCAGAATTAATTGACAGCTGCCACTCTTCCTTATTTGCTTTGTTGTGTCCAGCAATTTTAAGTACTGAATGCAGTGGGTAAATTCATTTCAGTTCACAGAGGTGTTGAAGCAGACTCCCACCAGAAAAATAGCAGCCATGAATGCCCTATGTCAACTCATTTGTCATGGCACTTTCTGATTCACTGGACTTGAATTTTCTGTGATATTTTTAATTTGGAAAAAAAAAAATCATCTCCCCAAACTCTTTTCAAGCTGCTATGTCTTTGTTTTTGAGTTGCAATTCTTGCTGACCTGGAGCAGAAGACAAATGTTGATGTGGCAGTTATGTCAAATAATTAGTGTCATTAACAATTTTCTTTCCATGAGGGAAAAGCAATAGCAGGTCTTGGATAGTGCTCCTGGGGAGAAAGAAATCAGTGTTTAATTGAGATTACAGTACTGTTTTTTTCTAGGCAGAACCAGTCAAGATTCAACCCATCTGGTTTTGAAAAAGCAGAGCATTTTCTTCTTAGGGGAAGGACCTGATGTGCAACTGCATCTCATAGGAACTTAAAGGAAACAGAAAAGAAAAAAACCCCACATCTTAACCTTATCCATGTTAAAAGCAGAATGGACAAAGTTTTTCTGAGGACTATGCTCTCTTCTCAAGTGTCTAAGGGAAAAGCTTGTGTATGACTGCAGTGCTTCAAAGTCAAGCAACAGATCTTCAATGAATACTCAGCACATGGGTGCTTGAGAAAGCTCTTGGGTCTGAAATGACCCACACAAACTTGAAACAGTCTGTTTTTATAATGCCAGTGTACATTCAGCTGGAGTTGGAAATATTAACCGAAGGGTATCAACTCCTGTCAACTTTGAAATTATTTTGAATATTAATTTCTTAATGATTTGAGGCTACTCTTACAGCATGCATACTAATATAAAATGACATTTAGGAAGAGATATGCTAAACCAACTGAAGTTCACAAATTACAGAACGCTATAAAGGTCATTATTTAATGTAAGAGACAAAAGGTGTCTCAAGGACATATACCTTCAGATAAGAAAGCTCGAAAGATTTTTGAGATGTCTTTTTGAAGAGACAAATCATAGTACCAGCACTAATCGGGTCGGTTTAAAACACCAATGGTTCCTGAGTAATCTGATACATGGAAAGAGAAAGTGAGAAACTGAAAAGTAGCTTAGTTAACTTGCATGACAAATGTAGGTTTGTGTTGAGATTGAAGCTCAAAATTCCAATTGCCATTAGAAATGGTGACTTTGTTCAGTCATCTTCTCTGCTTGTGTGTAGAGCACTGGTGGCTTCTGTCATGATCTGCTCATAGTGCTCCCAGGACTGAGGTGAAATGGCCTGGTCTGTAGCTTTCTTGACCATTCTTTCTAACTTAGAGTGTAACTTTTGTCTAGTCCTTCTTATCATGAACAGTCACTGGAGTGTGTCAGAGATGACAGAATTGCCTCAAAGTCACTGACAGCTCAGCACTGTTGGAGGTATTCTTCCTGGAACTCCAGATATGTGAATGAAAATTTACTTAAGCAGGCCTTAACTTGATTCTTTTCTGCAATGGGTAGTACCTCTTTTCCTTAAGTTAAGCCATCACCAGTGACCTGTAAGACCTGAGAGCAGACTCTGATGGAAATGACTGAGTTATTGAGTGTCTCAGCCCTTTCCATCTTCTCTGTCTGTTACCTGCTTCATTCAGCAGAAGATACACTTAATCTCAAATTTTGTGAGGATTTCTTTAACCTTCTGAATCAGATGAGAATGGTAAAATAAAAGTGTTTCCCTGCTTTAAATAATTTTTTAAAAAGCCCCAACATAGGCCAAGAAGTGTGGTGACAAAATTATAGATTTCATTCCAGTAATAAGAAAAAATACAGATCTTGAAGTATTGTGCCAATGATCATACCCTACTGAGGATAATTATTAGGTTGAATTTAAAAGTGAGTATATTACATACCTTCAACTTTCTCACGTTTTTGCCTATTTTGAGTCTCTCTTAAAGCTGTGTATTTGTAATTTGCAACTTCTCTTTTTCTATCCTTTGTACTGTTGATAGTCCATAGACTTTGTAGCATAATCTTGTATATATTGATTACAAGAAAAAATGACTTGAAGAGAGTAAAACCTGAAAGGTCTAAATCTGAGTCCTGTATCAGTCATCCTCCATCTGACAGAATGCTCCCACAAAAGCCAAGAGTATTGTGGTTTTTTAGTACGTGTTAAAACACCAAGACTTGAGTATTTGCATGATTTGATATTTTTTTTAAGATTTTAATACCAGAGTTAATTGAAGTAATTGGCCATATTTTCTTTAGAAGATCCTCTTCTGTATATTTGAAAAAGTGATTAGTTCTACTCCACATCTTTTCTGTTTCATTTTCCACAGAATTTTAATTTTTTTTATATTTAATGTTTTGCATAGTTGGCCATGATATGCAAGAGGCGTCTAAATTGTTTGGGTATTTTCTTACCTGCTTTTCTATAAGGGAGAAAAAGGTATTTTTAGCTCTATCCAAATGCTGCTTGTACAAATGTCAAAGTTCAACACCTACTGAGCTCCCGAACAAAAGAGAATTCTTTAACTGGGTTTGAAAAGACTTCTTTGAAATGGGAATCAATTGAAATTCTGAATATCGCATACCACTCAATAATAACAAAAATTCATAGGGGGAAATGTCACTGAGCAGGAAAACCTGAAATTTTTTTTTAGCGATACAGGCACCATATTTTCCCTAAACATCATTATCTGCTGGTATTTCTAACTTAGGCTAATGAGCACTTTAACAAGGAATCAAACAAGTTCTTACCTTTCAAAGGTTTGCATCAAAGATCTGACCAGCTGAAAAAGACAGTTCTGAGCCCTGCCTTTAGACCAGGATAATCAGACAGAATGATACTTTAAATTTGTGTGCAAAATCCACACAGCATACCTTAAGTCTTCCTGGCAAGTTCACTCCTGTTGTGCTCAGAAGATTTGCCTCAAATTTATTTTCTGCTTTTTTTACAAGATGATGAGAATTCAAGAGACAGTCATTTTCCTCTATTAATCTATAAGAATATACTAGAAATAACCACTGAGAATGAAGTTTTTCTGTTATCAAAAGAGATTTAATTTATTTTTTAAAATTAGCACCATCTTCCTAGGCACAGTCACCATATTGCAGCTTTTTGATGGTTCTAGTTAATAAAGATTATGATAATTCTTTCTATTACTCGTTCTTCCATTGAAAAGGTATGTGATTTTAAACAAAACCCTCAGTAAGTAAAGATTTTACTGTAGGTAAAAATAGCTTATTTTAGTAGTTTCAAAATGGGTTATATGCCTTTAGTTCTCATTAAATTTATTTAAGCAATTAATTATTTCACTTTCTCATATTCTTCTATTATCTACAGATTGATATGGGCATAAAGTAACCAAAAGCACATTTTTAAAACTACCCAAATATGTGCTTCTTTCTCCCTCCCAAATGCCCAGAAGATGATTGAACACCGCCGCTGTGACTGAGAACAGTGCCCAGGGAATGACTTATCCTCCAGTCTGACCTTGAAGAAATGTAAAAGGTTTTCACTTTGTGCTTCTTTCCAGTTTGTTTCACATGCCTGGGGTGCACCAGGAGGTGGTCCCTGCACTTGCAGATTGGTGTGGCTATCTGAAAGGCTTTTTAAGAAGAGCAGGTGAAAACTGAGGGCTGAGCAAAAAGACAGATGTGCAAATAGGTTAGTTGTGTTTAGTTCATGAGTTGAATTTGTAAGAATTGATAGGCAGGCTAAAGAGAAGATGCGATTTGCAATGTAAAAACAAGGGCTACATTGCATTGCTCTAACAAAACTTAAAACTATGCTAGATATTCTTTAGCCCCCTCTACTGGGCTTGCAAATATTTACACAAATCAGGCATTCCTGAAGGAAACCTAGAGCAAGAAAATTAGAAGAAAAGGAAGACAAGATAATGTAGGGCTAGACAACTTTTTCTATCCAGATTTCAATTACAAATTAATTCAAATTTCTGCTTTTATCACCACACAGTTCTCTCCCTGTGCCTTTTCAGCGCCTTCAAAATGTAGCTCTAACCAGATGACATAAGGTGCCTCCTTGAGGAGTTTGTTTGGTTATGTAGTTTTACCAATCACTTACCTGGGAGTGTTAAGGTAGCATTTATTTAGACAAAAAAACCCCCAGAGTTCTGCTGTACTTTTTATATTTTAAAAGAATATATTTTTTAATATTTTCCTGAGAAAATCCCCATAGCCTTTGTGTGTATGAAAAGCTAGATAATGGAATACCAATATTTCAAATATAGCTCTAATTATAGAGGAAATTGTTCAGTTATCTCTGAAAAAAAAAAAAAAAAAAAAAAA
>VWYI01009617.1:65204-79015 GCA_013399455.1 Anthoscopus minutus
ACCATATACATGAAAGCATTTTTAGAAAAACAGAGGGCAAAGATTTTAAAAAGTCGGATTAGAAAGGTTTTAGGAATTCAGAGGGCAGCTGGCTGAAAGCTGAGCTATGGAAGTTTCTCCTTTGCATGTTTCTGGCCCTTTTAGGCTAAGGGGCCATACATTGGAACATATTATAGGAATGATAAATTATTACTTTGGCTGCAGACAGACGTGTTCACCTATCTACCAGTACATTTTAGATGGATAAAGTCCTTGAGTTAGAGTATGATACCTTTCTCATTAAACCAACAGAAATTATGGCTGTAAAGATAGACCATAATATTTTTTATCACTGCAAAATAAAAATTAGTAGATTGTGCCTAAAAGATAGGGTATTTTTAGTCTCTTTGAATAAAATCTCTGCATCTAAACATGCATTTCAAATACTAGTATTGATGTTCTGGGATTTTAGTACTTAATTGGACAGGTTAACACGTGGTTTAAGAGGACTAAAATGTCTTAGAGCAATTTCTATTTTCAAGAAAAATAGAACCAAACTCTATATTAAAAATATTTGGGAAACCAGTCTACTTTAAAATGGGCTGATGAGACATAATACTGGAATGCTACTATAGCGCTTATGTGAAGAGTGAATTGCTCATCATAAAGATTAAATCTTCATAGTGCTGTGGCAAGTGGCAATGAACTGGCAATCCGTCTGTTCTCGTTCTCTTCAAATATTAGAATTTATTATTGCAGAAAAAAAATAGCTGCTAATTTTTGAACCAATCACCTGTAAAGAACAAGTCATTGCACAGATAAGATGTGCTCCTCCTCACCCCCAGCTGCACCTTCCACTAACTTCATTTCCTCAGTTTGAATGAGAGCATATTTCAAGTAAAGTGCAATTACATAGATCTGTGCCTTGTATAACCTATTAAAAACAGTAATTTGCTGGCATAAAATTAATTCTGTGCACAGTTTATAGACCTAACTAGCTTAGAGTAAGAACAGCTCTGTTTTCAAAATACAGAATCACTAAAGGCTTGCTTGGATGGGTTTACTATTTATATTGTGCTTTGGTTAAATACTGGTTCTAAAATAGATTTGTCGACAGCTGATAAGGCAATTCCATTATGTATTGACAGTACAACATACTGCCATTTATTCTTCTATGTGCTTATTTGTGCAAGGTCACTTCCTGTTTTCTACATGGTTATAATTCGTTCCATCTAGGGAGAAACAGGGATTGCAGTTATACTCTGCATGAGAGGGAATTCGTTAGTGATAATGTACTCCTTTTCCTGTTTTAAGCTTTACTTAGTAGTTATTTCTTTTCTTTCTCCAGGGTACTCTGTTGCCATATGTAAATACTTGGCCAATTCCCTATGTCATCTGAAAAGATCCCGGAGTATTTTTTTCTGCAATGCAGCACCCCAATATTGTAACTTTGTGCTGAAACTGTGGGTCTTGCATTTGTTAAGGAACAGTACATGGATTTCCAAGAGACTTTGAAACAGAAGGAACTTCCAATATATTTTTTCATATTTCATTGAAAGTTCACCTTTGCATTTCCTTTCAGAAATACTGAACACTTCGATCACTTTTCCAGGGCACATGTGTTGTTATTCTGACTTAACATTTTGAAAAACACTTGGGTTTATGAATGAATCCTTCTGAAGGAAATAAAAAGTTAATAAGGAATGGCCTGGGTTGGAAGAGATCTTAAAGATCAACTCATTCCAATGCCCCTGCCATGGACAGGAGCACCTTCCACTGGACCAAGTTGCTTAGAGCTCCATCCAACCTGAGCTCCATTTCCAGGGATGGGCCAGCCACAGCTTTTCTGGGCAATCTCTGCCAGGGCCTTATCACCCTCACAGGGAAAAAAAATTTCCTAAAACCTAATTTAAACCTACTTTCTTTCAGTTTGAAGCCATTCCCCCTTGTCCTGTCACTCCAGGCCCTTGTAAATAGTCTTCCCCATCTTTCATGTGGGTTCCCATCAGGCACTGGAAGACCCCAGTTAGGCTGATCCTAAACTTCTCTTTTCCAGCCTGAACAATCCCAATTCTCTCAGCCTTTCCACAGATGAAAGAGGTGCTCCAGCCCTCTGATCAATTTGGGGGCCTCATCTGGACTAACTTTAGCAGATTGATGTCTCTCCTATCTCATCTAAATAATTTTACCTTGAAAGGCAGAGAGGTTTGCTGGCAGGACAGTTATGTTATTTGCCAGGAATTTCACTAGAGCTTTTAAGATGGAAAACTCTTGTATTAAAAGCAGGATATAAATGGCCACCAAGAGATTTAAGTGATGAAATTTCTCAGGCAAGATGCCTTTATCAGAATTGAAGAGCAGTAAGGAGGGGCTCTGACCTTCTGTTAAGATATTGTGAAAACTCCAGAATCTAGGGATCATAAAGTAAAAGAAAGGTTTCTTTTGGAAGGGATCTTAGAGATTATCTAGCTCCCCTCCATGCTATGAAAAGGGACACCTTTTACTACACCAGGCTGCTCAGACCACCATTCAACCTGGCTTTCTTGGAAAGTTGAAGAAACAGGGCAAATCATTATAACATTTGGGCTTTTCTCTCTGTTTCTTATTATAAAAAATTCTCTAAGTTTTCATGAAGTTCCTTATTAAGTTAAACTGCTAAGCATCCTTTGCACTGGCTATTGCTTTCTGCTTCAAGTTTAAGTGTCCAATCATTCAGATGACTTGAGCTGAAGATTGCAAGAGAGGATGTCAGACAAGGAATATATACCTCAGAAATATATGAAAACTGGAGATAGGGCTGAATAATACCTTATCTAAGCAAACTAAGAAACTAGTGGTATCTCATTTGACTTCATACAGCAAACTGAAGAACCTATCTATGAATCTAAGCAATTTGTAGCTGACTACTTTTGCTAACTTGGTGTTAGAAAAATGGTGCAGTTAATCTGTTCACTTATCTGAAGAAACATGAGAGCTGTTTACCCAAGAATGTTTATGAAGTCAGACATTCTATCAGAAGTAGTTTGGGATGAGCACAGATGGTAAATGAGCTACTCAAAAGTGATGAATCCCCAGGTGATATATGAAGACCATTTTATTGTCAGGGGTGTCAATGAGGAGCCACCAGTTTCCTGAGGTGATCTTGTTAATTTGGTATGCAGGTTTTACGATTTATCTTCCAGGCTTTGAAGAGCAATTAAATTCACCTATGCTCATGAAAAGACTTAATGAGTATCATAAGTTTTGATGATAATACTGTTCTTTCCTTCTTTAGGTAGCTTCATTCACTTACACACTTTAAGCACATAAATGTCACAACATCAGAATGGGATGGCTTTCTTGAGAGGGGGCTTTTAATTTAAATTCTGACCTCATTTTACATTATATGCAGGATGAACTTTCTGCAGGCAGGATATGAGGTAGGTAACCCAGGTATGGTCTGCTCTGGTTCCTGAAAGTCCATAGGACCTTGTACTACCATAACTATTTAAAAAAGAATGTATTTTGCCTGATACCTAAAACATCAATAAATCCTCCATAAATGTATTAAAATATACTATGAAATACTATTTGCCAGCATGAAGTCTTGTGGTAAGATGTAATTCATGCACATTTTCACAACAGCTCATAAAAACTCATCTGTAACTTTTAATTTTGAGTTCTAGAATTAAAAGTAATGAGAACTATATGCATGTAGGATGTAAGACTTATACAGGTATGTGGAAAACTATTGACATACCCATACTTCACATGTATAACAAACACAGCCTTGACCTCTCAGTGAGTTCACGTACATATATTTTTCTTGAAAAGTTTTTATATTTTTTATAGTAACATAATTTCCATGTCAGAAAATTAATATATAAATGCAAACAGAAATAATTCACATCATGCTATTCACAGTCATACAACAAATGTTGTAAATTTGTACCCAAGGTGCCCAGATCATGTTAAAATTTATAAAAATCCATCCTTGTTTTCAGTGGTGGCCACTAGATGACAAAAGCTTCCAAGTAGTACACAAATGAACCAGCAAGGTTTGCTAAATAGAAAAATTTTTATGTTTGGGGAACAAAATAAGTTATTGCTATTTGTACCACTGTTTTAGTTTTTCTTTCATACAGATGAAGGAATAGTTCCTTTTAGGATGAAAGAACAGTGTTTATACAGCACTTTTACTAAGATGCAGTTTCTAATACCTACACTTCTTTTTTTTTTTTTTTTTTACTTGAGATTATGTGTTGGTGTTAAAAATGCAAGAGCTCATCAGCAGTGAAAATCTGCAGAAAAAGCTATTAAGCATTTTTTTGTGGGCAGAAATAATCCCTCCAATTTTGTTGTTTCTATAGCATCAGTACAACTCAAAGCAATGCAAAGATTGACAGCACAATGTCCAAAGCACTTGTAAGATACAGCACCTTTGGAAATATTAATGTTTCATCTGCAGAGAATACATGGTATTGTTTGTGCATTACAACTGCCATTTCTTTGGTTCTTCCAAAGTTGAGGGAGGGGATTCTGCCCCTCTGCCCAGCTCTGCTGAGGCCCCACCTGCAGGGCTGCATCCAGCTCTGGGCTCCCAGCACAGGGAGCACAGGGAGCTGCTGCAGCCAGGCCAGAGGAGGCCACTAAGATGATCAGGGGATAGAGCAGCTCTGCTGTGAGGGAAGGCTGAGAGAGTTGGGATTGTTCAGTCTGGCAAAGGGAAGGCTTTGGGGTGACTTAGCTGGGATCTTCTAGTACCTGAAGGGAGCTTTCAATAAAGATGGAAAAGACTATTTACAACGGTCTGGAGTAACAGGACAAAGGGGAATGGTGTCAAAATGACAGAGAATATGTCCCCTATGAGGGTAATAAGGTCCTGGCACAGGTTGCCCAGAGAAGCTGTGGCTGACCCATCCCTGGAAGTGTTCAAGGTCAGGTTGGATGGGGCTCTGAGCAACTTGGTCTAGTGGAAGGCGTCCCTGCTTGTGGCACAGGGGCTGGAACTGGATGATCTTTAAGATCCCTTCCAACATAAACCATTCTATGATTCTATGATCCCAGATATAATGAAATCTGGTGAATATGATCTAAATATAACCACAGCAACTCAGAATTTGCTCTACTTTTTCACTCTGTTCTTCTGCCTCTGCATCACAGAAATGAGTATGTATGCATGTATATACATATTTTAATATAACTATAAATATAACTATACTTCTCATATAGAAAGTTATCACAGAAACTAAGACTGTTAAAGGGTTGTAATGGACCTTAAAGATCAACTTGTCTCTGTTGGGCAGGGACACCTTCCACTAGACCAGGTTCATCAAGGCCTAATCCGACTTTGCTTTCAACAGCTCCAGGGATGTGGCCTTCACTGCTTCTCTGAGCAACTTCTTCCAGTGCCTCACTACCCACACAGCAAAAAATCTCTTCCTAATATCTAACACAAATGTACCCTTGTTCAATTTGTACCCATTACTTCTTGTCCAATCATTACAGTTCCAGTTCTGGAAAACGAAAAGATGTTTCACATCTCCAGGAGGAATGTTAACATCAGTGCAAATCAGAATAAGATGATGGACAATGGAAAAATGTTCTTTTATGGAATTCCAACCCGGGCAACATTGACCTTTCTTAGTTTTCCAATCTGTGTGACTTTCCTTTTGAAATCTTCAGTACATTTGATTTTAAAATATCTGTTGCAGCGTCTCTCAATAGTGGCTTTCTGTGATAATCCCTAAATCACTGTCATTTCAAGTGGTTACAATTTTCTCTCGGGGATTTGAACTAGATACCTTTCACCCTTTTGAGAATTGTTTACCAGTATGTTTGTTAACATGCAGAGTGATGAGAAATATAACCCCCACTGGAGATTTGCTTCGTCCTCTGCACAGGGAATGATGAGAGACTTGTGATTGTGTTGCTGAAAGCAGCTGCATGAGTTCAGTTGGGTACAGGAGATGACACTCAATCTGATAAAAATGCGCATTGCCAAAGAATTTGTTTAACGTGTATGTTAGAGAAAGAGGAGACTATTTCCTTAGTGAGCTGGTTTTTTTTATGATTTTTTTAATTTGAAGTGAGGGAAAGATTAAATTAGTCTAAACCCTAAACAAAATACTGAAAGGAATTTAACTGTCAAAGCTAGTGTATCCAAAAAATAAACACTATTGATGATGATGAATGGATGGGATTTTTGGCAGAATGGTTTATGACAAACAGTGTTTCAGGAAAGCCTTCTACAGGAAGTCAAGTAAGTACAGGCTTAGACACTTCACACTGAACACAGAGTAAATCTGTTAAGCACAGCCTTTTTTTTCAGCTACAGTGTAGATAAGCACATGCCAGTTTTCTGGTTTTGGATAATGTAAACAAAACCTCAAGCTTTTACTTTAATGTAAGTTGAGTGATTTAACGATAAAAGAAAACTAAATAGTATTTGGTTCTCTGTATACCAGTTCTCTGGGAAATTGATTCAATTTTAAAGACTCCCTCACACTTCAGCACCTTTTCTGAACTATCCTAAGAGCGTCCCCAGGAGATGATTTATGAACCAATTTGGAAGCCAGTACTCTGTAAGCCAGAAGTATGGAAGTGCCTCTTGCTGACCAGAGCTTATCATGGAATACCTTGTCGGGAGGTAATGAGGTACTTCTGTGTTCTATTTCAGAAACTTTGAAATGTTTTTCTCTGCCTACACTAAAAGCAACATTTCTGTAAAAAGCATTATCACCAGGCTTGGGATATTTTCTGAAATATGAAGACCATTTTTCAAAGAGTATAATTTTTAAAGCATTTTTGTATAAAATATATATGCACATGAACATGCTAAAAATGATACACTTTTTAAAAATTATCAAGTTCAACAAATATACAGAATTACATTCTTGTTGTACCTTGACCTTCAATTATGGTACAAATGCAATTTTATTTTCTTGCCCCTGTAGTTGCATTTAACTTCATGATACCATACTATGGTTTATTCTGACTGCAAATCTGAAGCCTGAACAGTGAATACTGAGTAATACTTGGGAACTTCTTTTTAATGTATATGTTCTACTTGTTTTAGAGTGTATGCCTGGATGAGAATAAAATCAGGGAGATTGAGTACTTCAGTTGCAAGCTTAACATTTTAGAAGACTTTCATTCTACTTTTTTGCAAAAACTTGTAGAAAAATAGAGAGAAGAGAGATCTCGGAAAGACTGAATTATTTAAACAATTTTAACATTATGTATATTTCTTGAAATACAGCAGTTGCAAATTTGAAACAGGCCAGCTACATGCTTTTTAAACGGCTCAGAACTGTTAAAAATGTTCAGAAAAAAAAAGAAAAATGGGTAATGGGTAGAATAAAAACAAAAATAGGCAAGACAAGGGATTTTGAGTACCTAAGAAATGATAATAAACATCTGCATGTGTCAGCCTAGGTATTCTTTAGTCTCATGTTATACATGTTCATTGGACAGGAAAAAAATTAGCTTGATTTCTTATATTACATGGAATTAATTTCTAGTGTTATAAGGAGAGTGGAAAAAATGAAAATTTCTTTTTTCTTCTTGAATAGAAAAGTA
Source organism: Anthoscopus minutus (assembly GCA_013399455.1). Taxonomy (NCBI): domain Eukaryota; kingdom Metazoa; phylum Chordata; class Aves; order Passeriformes; family Paridae; genus Anthoscopus; species Anthoscopus minutus. The sequence goes on from VWYI01009617.1 coordinate 72,744, forward strand.
GCATTATCAATTTCATTTCTCTTCTAACTGCATGCTTAAGAAGTCAGCAAGATATTTTGGTTTTTCCAAATATCAAGGCATAACCAGCCTATTTTTCTTAACCTAGTTTCTTTTATTCTCTATAGAGAATATTATCCCTTTCCCCATCATTTTAGTGTTTCTTCTGAAACCAGTACTCATGTAGTTCAAGACTAAACGGGAGTCATTATTTCTATCTCTCAATAGAAACTAAATTCAGCATGTTTGCAATCACACCAAACTGAAAAACACTTTCAAAAAATTACAATGGTAGATTAAAGAGGCAAGATGGGCTCCTAATTGTATTTTGTAACAGAGAGATTTATGAATGAATGAAATGTGTTTTAATTTATGTACATAGTTTAGAAACCATATTTTTAATCATATAAAATGCACCCCATGCCACCCCCCCCCCCCCCAATTCCCCCTCTCCTTGCTTTTCCTTATTATGTGATGGCTTCAATTATTTCCAGCATCCATATGTGAGGATATTCTGGAGCAGCAGATTTATGCACATTGTGAGGTGAGGACAATGTCACATCTTGGCTAGGAGGAGTGAACAAATTAGGAAACACTGCTGCTCATCTGCTAGTAATGGCAGCTTCACTTCATTCACTGAACAGGAAATGCATGGGTATGGATATTGGATATGGCTGTGGTTCTGAAAGCTTTTGGGAGGAAAAATGATAGCTAGTGGGTTTTGTCCAAACCATGTTTAAGATAAGGGACCAAAAAATTTCATCATAAATAGTCATAATCCTTCTTACACCACACACATCTCTGATACAGATTTTGATACTTTCAACAAGGATGAAGCTTTCTTTTGACTGGTGAATTATCAGTATACTATAGAAAGTACCAGAGATATAACAATAATAAACTAGTGAATCTTTTTCTCTGTACTACTTCCATCTTCCTTAGTTGTCATGAAAACTTGTGATGAACACAGAGTCTGAAGTAACTACTCTGATATGAAGTACTTAAACAGTGAAATATCCAGATGTTCAAAGGAAATTTATATTAAGAAAAATAAGTGGATGATTTTATTTTTCCTCAGAATACTTTGTCTCATAGGTAACATGGAGAACCTGTTTAATCTGTATCACAAGCCCCAAACCCCACTTCCCACTAACAACTGTCAGAGCTTCTGGTGAATCACGGAGCATGAGTACCTGACAGAAACCACACTGCTGTCCTTTCTTAAGAAAAATACAGATTACACAGGTTCCTCCTAGACTGTAGTCTAGGCATTGCAAATGACTGTGATGATGAAATATGTGATTTGATGATCAGAATGATCTCTGCCCCAAGTGGGCACATGCATGTACTCATACCTGCATATGTCTGCATGTGTTTCCATATGTCTATTTGAATTTAATTAAGTCATTCCGTTGGACTTTGCTTGGAGTCCAATGCAGGGAGTGTCCCAACCCATCTGGGTGCTTCTGTGAATGACTTAACATATTGCACACCCTTTGTGACTATTCACTGCATCCTTTACTATAAATGAAGCTAGAACTATGATGTTTTGTTCACATGTCAGCAAGGACAATAAGGACAGGGATTTCTTTTATTTGGATTTACTTCATTATGTCTTCCTGGAGAAAGACAAGCTGTTCTTGAAATCATTAAAGCAAGTCTCTGCTCCACTGTGAAATGGATTAAGGAATAAACTATTTTTTATTATTATCATCACATTTTTTATATTGCCTTCTGTTGATCCATAGTACATTGCTAAAGCACTATTATATAGTGATTACACTGATGTATGGACACATAAAATGTTTAGAGTTCATGTTTATAATGTAACATGCTATTAAAGTGTCTTAGTAGTATGAAAGCTCCATGAGTTATAAAGCACTGGAATCTTAGAAGAAAATCATAGTATTTGATAACAATTTAAGAAAAACAGTAGGTGATAAAAAAGAGATGAAATAGGTGTTTCTTCAACCCAAATAATTACTTATTTCTATTTTTGAAATCCTTATGTATTTTCATGTATATTACTGTAGAATGTATCAAAACTATGTGCTAACAGGAGGGTACATGAACCATAAAGTCTCTTGTTAAAGTTGCATTTGGAGAGACAAAGACTTATGTACTCTATAGTAAGATTAGTGGACTTTACTACCTTTGTGTTTTATTTAATGGATTTAATAATTCTTAAAACAGATATCACAAAGCTGTTTCCTTTCTATATTAAACATTGATAATAGTATCTGAATTTGTTCAGTTTAGCGATAAATACAGCTAGGAAGACGTTCAGAATTTATGGCTAAGCATAAGACAATTCAAGTCACACAGGAATTCAGCCTTTATACATCTGGTGTTCATATTCTCTTTTCACTATCAGTAGGTTTACAGTGTTTTATTCTAATTTATTCAGTTAATTTAACCTATATTCACTTGTGTCTCAACTGCTTTAGGTGCCCAACTCTATTCAGACTCTCCCATTCAAAAAAACCTAGCTAAGTTTAGGTTGGTTTCATGGTGTTGTATAGTATCTGGCACAGAAATCTGCTTGTTTTCAACAATGTGTATATTCTTGTATCTCATAAAAATGGGAAATTGAGTGTTTGATGCTGTTTCTGACCAACAAAAGGTACATGATCCATTCCAGTGAGCTGTGTTTCTGAGTTCAAATCAGATCAGTTTTTTTCTAAAGCTAAGAAAAAAGAAGATTCTGAGGTAAAAACATAGGTGGTATATTATATTGATTTGTTTATTAGCACTTGATACCCTTAATATTGAAGTCAACAGATAGTTATTCTTGATTTCAGAGTGAGCAGAATCTCCTTTCTGAGAAATAATCAGAAAAAATTATTTTTAGGGTTAAGTCAAAGTTCTTCTAGTGCCTCTAGACTTCTTCCATTAATAACATAATTTCAGTTGTACATCATGATCTGTTCTATAGTGTATGGAGTAAAATGCTAACTTTCCAGATGCATTGGCTGAGATATTGCATAACAGTACTTTTTGATCTATAATGCATTCATTGTGGCCAATCTGATTTTACAATAATTATTTATGAATCTTAAGAGTTATTTAAGCAAATTATGTATTTTTTTCCCAAGACACTCTGCAAAGCATCATAATTTAGTGAAAGCAGAGAAATCAAAGGAAATGTAAAAGGTTTTGTACATAAAGACATCCAGGTAAGAAATACAAGTTCAAAAATGTTATGCTGTAGTTGTAATGAAAAGGAATGCTAGACAGTTGTTTATTTTTAATGCTGTACTAAATCTGAACCACATTTCTACATTTTTCTTCTAAGAAGACTGCAAACAGAAAGCTGATCTCTTCTTAATCCTTAATACATGAGATTTGTTACATGGCATTAAAAATATAATATGGGCCTATTTTTCTATAGCAGCACCCTTAAAATGGGGCTTGGTCAGACCTAAAGTGTGCAAAGGTCACAGAAGGTTAGCACAGCCTGTTTCTGATCCTGAGGCAGTTTGTTCTGCAGGGGTCTCTACAAGGTGAGTTCTGTTTTGGTGTGTCCACAGATACTCACTGCCTGAAGGGCTGAGAACCAGAGATTATTTTCAATCTTGTGAGAGTGGCTCTCAAATGAGAGGGAAAAATAAAATAGAAAAGCTGAGATAACTGGAATGTTCTGCCTGGAAAAGGGAAGACTTTGGGGTGACCTAATTGGGCCTTCCGGTACCTGAGTCCACAAGAAAGATAGAGACTTTTTATAAGGGCCTGGAGTGACAGGACAAGGGGGAATGGCTTCAAACTGAAAGAAAGTAGGTTTAGATTACATATTAGGAAAAAAAATTAATGTGAGGGTGACAAGGCACTGTCACAGGTTGCTTGGAGAAGCTGTGGATATCCTACCCCTGGAAGTGTTCAAGGCTAGATTGGATGAAACTCTTGAGTAACCTGGTCTAGTGGAAGGTGCACCTGCCCATGGCACAGGGATTGGAACTACATGATCTTTAAGCACTCTCCAGCCCAGACTATTCTGTGATTCTAAAAAAAGCAATAAAAACACACGTCATTTGTATATAGCTTACATGGTTCAATTAAATGTGGATCAGAGACGAATATGCTTTGCTAGCTAATAGGAATATTTATATCACATTTGAAATATGGATTAGAAGTAAAATCTGACCCAAATGTGAAACACTCAGAGGTTTTATATTCTAAACCCAGAGAGTGGTTTTCTTCGCCTTGGCTCCAGAGTCTGCCAGAATCACTGTGGTCTCTGGTCAACTGAGGTAGTAATTAATGCAGACACCAGTGTCCTGGTTTAAAGGATAGGTGTCTGCCAAGGAAGGCATAAATCTCCCTTGTAATGGAAAATGTGACTCCCTTCCTACCAAATCCCTATATATTTGAAATTATAGGTCTTTCAGACAAAGATATGGGAAAAGAAATAGCAGTTCTTTTCTAATATATATATGTCTATAACAAGGCAAACAAACAACAGCAGCAACAGCAAACAAAAACCAGAAAATCAGTAGCAGCCTTCTCTCGGCTGTTGAGCACTTTCCCCCTAGGTGCAGTAACGGTCACAGCTGGAAGGGGCGCTGGTGGCTCCTGGCCAGGCAGAGCAGGTGCGATGATTCCCCTGTGGCTCCATGTGGTAAAGGCTGGCAAGAGAGAGAGAGAAAAGGGGCTTCCTTTACAAACTCATATCGGGGAGCCATTCCTGCTGCCCTTCCGGATGGCAAAATGGGCTGTAGCAGGAACCTTGGAGCAGTGGCTGGAATGGCAGAGTCAGGCACATCCAGGGTGACAAACAAAATGTAGCAGAAACTCTGCAGCTGTAGCAGTAGCTGCAAGGGTGAACCAATAGGCATGGGATACTGGGTTATAATGTAATGAAAAACCCAAAACAGCAGCAAAAAAACCAGCAGGGTTGTGCAGCAGCAGCCGGGCTCCAGCAAAGAGCCGGGAGACACTCCATCAGGGAGGAGAGAGAGGAGAAGGGCACCCGGGTTTTCCCAAGACATCCGGGTGGATGGTGAGGGTCCTTTCCCGTGAGACTTGGTGTTGGAGAAAAAGGGTTCCAGTTCAATGGCCCTCTGAAGAACAAAAGCTCACCCACAGTAGAAGAGGTGAAGGACAGAACTCCATGGAGTCAATAAATTCTCCCTGTGGCAGCAGCAACTCAACCATTGCTCTCTGGTCCCAAGAGCAAGAGAGAGAGCTGAGCCCAGCCTCTCACCCCGCAGCCAAAATCTCACAGTATCTCTGCCCTTCCAAAGTGAAAGCCTCTCAGTGAGGAGGGTAGCCAACTGCACTCTTCCCCTTCTCCTCTCAACCACATCCTCTCTTTCTTAAGTATCAGTTGTTCCTATGTCTTAAGCAAAAAAATGGGAGAAAATTCTCTGAGAGAAAGAAAGGAAAAAAAAAGATAAGTCCTCCAACCTCCAACAACAGCTTAGGCAATGGACAGGTTCCCAGTAATAGGGAAGTTAGTACTTGACACTGCTATTCTGACTGTAATTACAACAGCACAAATAAGAATAGATTTCATAGCAGAGTGGAGTTCTCTCCTGACTCTGTTCTTGCCCTAAGAAGTTATGAGCTTCTATTGCTCAGATGCTTTGAGAAATATGCCTCAGATTCACAGGATCATAGAATCATTAAAATTGGAAAAGACCTGCAGTTATTGAATCCAATCTCTGACCAAACAACACCTTGTCAACTAAACTAAGTCATAAAGTGGAAGAGATATTTGCCAAATTCAGAGTTCACCTCTCATTCATGCAATGCCAAGGGCTGCTGAGAGCAAAGCCACTGCATGGCAGCAAAAGTCTTGAAACAGCAAGTGCTGGAGAATATCAGAGACACCAAGGGTGCAAATGCAAAACAAAAATGACTAGTAAATTAAAGAGACCAAGCTCAAGATGCACTAAAATGTCCCTAGGGAACAACCGAGAAAATAACAAATACATAAAACAGAGCATTTTTTCATGCAAGTACAGAGGAAATTGTAAGATATGAAAAATTGTTCTGTTGTCTTCAAGTATGTGAAGAAAGGAAGAAGGGACAATTAATTGTTCCTGCATTGCCACTTAGTTAATGGTAACGGACATTATTGGTGCCTATGCTCGAGAGTATTGGTGCCAAATTGACAAAAATCAATCCAGCATCAGCATCAGGTCCTTCTTCCCCTTTGCTGGAAAAGAACACTGCTTTCTAATGTGCACTCCTTCAGCAGACTCAAGTATTACATGTAAAGGAATATATTTATAAATATGTTTAAATAAATTGATGGGGTGCTAGGCGCTTTTTGG
>VWYI01009620.1:4514-15865 GCA_013399455.1 Anthoscopus minutus
CTGCCCCAACTCCTCCTAGACAAGTCATCTACCATGTATCAGTCAGAATAAAACAAGGAAAGTTGATCTGATTAGAAAACTTATGAGTCTTTCAGGCTTTCTTTGCAAGAAATCTTACAGTGCTTGGAAAGACTGCATGCATTGTCCGTTACTCCTCACCTAATTTTAAACTAAACATATGTAATCTCTATGTAGTTGCAAACTTGAAAGCCTTTGGAAATGCATTAATTGTGAACGTTGGGGATTTTAACACCTTTTTCTAACTGTTAAGATGCAGAAAGTGTCAAATATGTTGGTAAGCTGTGGTTTGATCTCTCCTAGTCCTGCAGTGCAGGGAACATTTCAGCACAATGCTATCTCAAGAATTCAAAATAATGCAAAAAAACTCTAACCATATGGCTTGTTAGGTAGGCACAGGAGCTCAGCATAGGGTTGGGTGAGGTGACCATAAAAATGAAAATATTTTTAAAAATCTAAGAACGTTAAAATTGTATTTGCAAATATTGCATTGGTATTCCTAGACTGTTATAGAATAGATATGTATATTTCTGTACCCATCAAACACTTAATAAAAGATAACTCCTCTAGGCAATTTGCAAACTATGGTTTCATCTAGATATATGTCAGTGTAAATCAGGAACCTTCAGTTCTCAGTTTTTCTAAACAAGTATGCCATAATCTTTCCTAGCCCTGTTTCCGTCAGACCCTCATAAATCTACCACATTGCTCTGTCTCCTCAGAATGCAGTCAAATTCACAAATATTTTAAAGGTATAGTGAAATACACATATAGCAAGTCCATCATCCTAGAAGGAGTTAGTAATTTCCTCCACCTGCAGTATATATTTCATTTTAACACATCTTTAATAGACACCAACTAATCATGTTTAAAGGCTACCTCTTTATTATTGCCCTTTATCCATAAACTTCTCTTTTCACTGACCTTAATATATAAGGTGAAGATAGGCAATCGTTTGATATAAATGCTTACATATATGATTTTGATTTCAGTATATGTAATGTAGAATTAGTTGGGCTGGACACAGTTTTCTTAATTTACAGGTGCCATTGTAGAATGCATATTTTTTTGTTCTTAATCACCTAATACCCTCAGAAATACTGATAAACCTAAAATTCAATGCCTTTTCTTCTTTTTTATATCCTGTATTTTGTACAAGAATAAAAACATAATGACATTTGTAATTTTAGATCTTTTAAGAACAAAGTACCATGTGAAATTTATAATATAAAAATTCTCTTTTCCTGGAATTACAGTTTTGTATTTATTGAATGCATTCACAGGCTCCCTTAGGATGTGAAATGTATGGAAATATATGTGCATTACTAAGGAAAGAACTAAATTTATTCTTTCCCCACATCATGCTCTTCTTTGCAATAGAGGTTTTTAATTCAACACAGAGCTAGAATGAGATGGAGCCAATTTCCTGGTCTATATGTGTGACAAATGCTAAAAGTGGCACAAGATTAACAAATTAGTTGATGTATATATCTTTAAAGATTTTTGACTATGTCCCAAATCTTAGTGCATGCTTATTTGAAATGAAGATTTCCTTGGAGTTAAGTATTAGAGAGCAAGCTTATGAATTCTTGTAATTTTAGGATGGAATGATGCCAGGTCAGACAACTAAAGAACAGCAATCTGAAAAAAAAGTCTAAGACTGTTTTTATGGCACATCACTCTAATAATAACTTTTATTGCAATAAATTGTATCTTTTTAATTCTAAAATCTATTCTTTTAATAAGAAGTTTGCTTTGAAAAAAATAAGTATTTCAGTACACAGGTATTTCTCTTAAGCATGAATATTGACATTTTATTAACTATCAAAATATGAAATTCTCACATCTTAAGCTATGTATCAGATAGAAGCCTTTTAAAAAAATGAGTAGAGGGAGATCTACAGTATAGACAAGTGTGTCATTATAGAGAGGTTTCTTTATGATGGTTTGAAATAAAAAGTATGAAACTTGACCTTTTTAGCTGACATAGTAATCACCTACTTGATGTAATCCAGATATCTAACACCAAACAATAAAAACATCTGTGACAACAAACCATGTAAAGCTTTTGGAATTATTTCATTTTTTTTAAGAAAAGATAGCAATATTTGATAATCAGATAAGCCTGGATTGGTTCTTCTTACACAAAAACTTTTGTGTTTTGCAAATGCTAGTTTTAAAAGGCTATAACTTAGAAGTGAAAGTTTTTTAAGTTTGTATGCCTATGTTTTGGAGTTACCTCATTCATTCTTCTTTTAGGACCTTGTCATAGTCCACCTGTTTTGCTTTTGCTTAAATTACATCAAAATAGTAGCTTTCTTTTGAGAAAAAAAAAATACCATATGTTTCTACTGACTGCATCCAAACATGACAATACACTAAAAATTGAAGAAGAGCCATATTCAGGTTGCATGTCTCAGTCACCCAATCTCCCTTTCACGTATCTGTTCATGTTGACAGACTATGTCATAATACATCAACAGAGAGATCAGCATAGAAGAACAAAAATTCATCGCCTGACAGCAAGAGGAAAACTGATTTCTACTATTAAATTAGCAAAAAATATACCAATATTTCACTACCAATAAAGACACCACGGCTAAAAACATTCACCATATTATAAATTTGAATGAGCATTGGGAATTTTTTTGTTTCAATAATCCTTAAACACAAAAAAAAGGGAGGGGGAAGAGGGTAGACTCAAGAATGTCAACATCTTTACAAGCAAAGAATTGATTTCTGGTAAAATGTGCCATTACATTTTGGCTTTGTTACTCTTTTAAAGATTAGTTCTAAATATTCATTCAATTAAAGACCACTGTTTTTGCAGGATTCTGTTCTGACAGAGGATCGTCCTTATGAGGTCAAGGAGACGTGTAGAAAATGCTCTGTGTCAACAGAGTGCACCAGCCTCTTTAAATCTTAGGATTTAGACTCATGTAAAAAGTATTCCAGCTCTCTCATTGCTAGATATAATTTTAATATACTATATTGAGCAGTGGTGTATCACTAGGAATTTAACAATACCTGGAATAAATAATGTCTTTTTGCAGCCTGGGGCAACATCTGCCACTTATGCATTAATTCTTCCCCTGTTTGAACACTCTACAACATATGCACTTCTCTTTTGTCTGTTATCCTAGAGTTGTGTTATTCCCAAATATTGACATCATCTACTTTTATCAGCACTAACTGCTCTGAAGCTTCCTAGTCTCATGCTCAGCTCTATTTCTTTCTATTGATTATCTTCCTCACTCCAGCAGGTAGCTAGCCAGCGAGGCTGTCCTGAGAAATAGCTTCCAATGACTTTATACGCACAATTTACACGGAATTGTTTAAAGAAGATATTAGCCTCAATACAAATCAGTGAACCTCATTTAGTCAATACTGCACAATTCAGCTGTTGGCACCCTGTCACATGTTAGTCTTTAAAGTCAACTACCATACCCAATCTGCACATTAGCCATAGTATTTAGTTTCATATTAAAATGAGGCTAGTTTTTCACTTTTCTTTTTGAAATCTATTCAATATATTTTCTACATCACCTCATTGAACCATATGATAGCAATATAATTTTAAGTATAAAAACCTGAGATTAAATGCTTGATTTTTGACAGTGTTCTTAAATATAATAAATTCAAAGGGAAATACTGTTAAGTTAAAATGGAGTGTTTTTCATTAAGTCCAATCAAATGGTAGACAACAAAGGATCTTTTATTTGAGAATATGAAGTGAAAATGAAAACCAGAAAACCTTTACTAAGAAAAGGTCTAGCTAAATTATGTTGGAAGGAGGTCTCCAGATTGAACCTGGGTGTTTCTTTTGCTAAGAATGAATTAAACTAAGATGCACTATGGGAGAACAGCTTACAAAAAAGGAAAATGTGTGCTTTACAAAAATGAAAACAGGGCCTAAATACAGCTACAAAGAAAGATCAAATATTAAAAAAAAAAAAAATCGCTACTGTAGCACCTAAACTATTTAAAGAAATTTGGGGGATTTTTTACCCCTTTTGCATTCCACAGCAGGGTTCCAAAATCCTAGTTGGACTTTTATAAAAAAATAATCTCTTCCTTTTAGCCTAACAGACTATGAGCAAAACTTTGATTTAGACTACAGATAAAAGATGGACAAAAAATGAAGTATATGTACTTATCCCTAAATCTATTACTTAAGAAATAAGACAGCTCTTTTCAATTTGTATTAGACACACTTGTTTTACTTTATTCAGCATATATTTATATTAAAAATATTTTTATATTGAAGTTTCCATGTGCATCCTTCAGCAGTAGGAAATAAATAGATATTGTTTCTAATTGTTGCAAGAAAAATACTTGGTTTTGACATATTTGGAAAATAAATATTTACATCTTTCCTACAAAGTGTTGCTCTTATAAAGCATAAATTCAAAGACAACCTGCAAGGATTTGTGGCTATTATATTTTGCAGAAGGCAGAAAATAAAAAGAGGTCTGTGACTATAAAGATTAAAAAAAAAAGGCAACAAAACAGAATCCCCACTTGAATATTTTAGAAAATGCAGAGGAAAAATGCAGAATCCTTTTTAAGTCCGAATGAGCAATCATCTGGACTTACTGATACACAGAGGTACCGATACAGATTCCTTTTGAGAGAAGGTAAAAATCATGTACCAAGTGAGCAACAGGGAATATTGATATTGGACAATAACTTCATTCTAAATACTGGTAATTTGAATATATAAATAGAAATGTTTTGCATGACCTCTGCTCCCTGCTCTTTTCCCTTGAAAGCTGAGGTTCTGAGCCCCAGGTAGGAGACAGATGCTGAGAGATGACCAGTCTGGTCTTCCTGATACATCTTTGTATGCACACACACTCTCTCTCACATACACACATTTATTGCAACCTGATGCTCATCAAAAAGCTTTTTCGTCCTTCTAAGTTCCTACAAGTAATATTACAGAAACCAAAGGGAAAATAAATATTAAAAAGCAGCGAGAACAGAAATAGCTGCATATTCAAGCAGCAAAAAGGCAGGTGTAGTATAAGAATTCCTAGTGTTCTTGTCTGCAGCTCTGCCTTGCTGTTGGAAGATTTGATGGGTACTTTTCATGGATCTATATAAGTGTACTTGGAAAGAGAAACCTTCCTGGAACTGTTTGGCCCTTTTACCTGGATAGATCTGCTTTTTTAAGATAAAAGTTAGGCTGTATTTCAGCTGCTCTCTTCCTGCACGTGCCTGTACATTAAGTATTTTTCCCACCAATTGCATTAGTAATCACTAAAGTAGATGAAAATTCCTTTACTTATTTATATTATAAATTACACCTTGGTAAATCTCACAAAATATTTGTATGCATTCAGTACTTAAACGTGTTATAATTGTTCTTCTGCAACATTTCCTCAATGCTTATTTCAGTCATGTCTTATAAGGATTGATAGAATTGCAGTTGGAAAAATAGTTAAAGTTCATTTTTAAAAATCCTACCCTTTTAAATTAACTCTGCATTATATACTAATATGTAATAAATATTCTGGATAATCAAGTGTACTGACAGGAAATAAGCATGCAATGAACAATATATTCTGGGGAAGATGCAGCATATAGAGTAAAACAACATATGCATTCCAAAAGTTTACAAAATCAATTTGATGTAGCTGTTTTCTTAAGGTAATAAAAATACTTTAATAAGTACCTGTGTCTCCTTTTATCATGACAAAAAATTCCACAAAATTTCTTAACATTCTTCATGCTCTTATGCTCATTTTTTGAGATGCATGGATTTACTATGTACTTAGGTTATTCTACAGTGATCACCTTTTCCATACTGTCTTAAAATGGTAACTGGGTAAAAAAAAACGAACATAGGTTGGTTAGTAGATTAGTATTTCTTAATATTTAGGAGAAAGAGCAACTTTTGTACCTGAAACTAGAAAGCATTTTTAGCCCATTATTTTCTTTTTAATTCAAATAATTGTACTTGCAGATCTCAGGATTTTTTTAAATATGTTCTTAGCACACAGAAAAGGGCACAGGAATAATTTACAGCCAACTTTGTTTAGTCATTTATGTCTAGAATATACTATTTAAAATATCTAATGGGGAAAAAAAATATTGTCTTCACCCTGAAAGCATAATTATTAAAATATGATTATATTATTTATCAGTAGGCATTGCTAGTTTCTTTGCTTGATTAGGTTTTGATTTATGCTCAGAAATTTAAATTCAGACATACTTAGCCTCTGATTTTTAGACAGATGTCAGTCAGCATTAGTGTATCAATTTTTCATCAGAAAATAGAGATGCATGTTAAAACCACTTCAAAAAACATGGAGTTTCTACATAGGAACATATTATCAATGCTAATTATATCCTTAAGATAAGCATTAACTGGGGCAAAGAGGGGAATCAAACTGTTTACAGAGCATGTGAATCTCAACTGGACATAAAGCTGCCTACTTTGCTTCCTGCTTTCCCTCTTCAGTCTCACAGTTGTTTACTTAGTACATGGAAATATTACTATCACTTACAGTAGTAATATAATAATATAATAGTTAATATTAATATTACTATTACAAATATTACTAAAACTATTAAAGATACTTTAAATAAAGATATTCTCCTGACATGATTAGGTTGGTATTCACATTTCAGCATAACTATCCAGGCAGCAGTGATCGTGTGCAGTGTTAAAAACATGTATGTAGTATGTTCTTTGTGTGTGCTTGCATGCTTGTGCAGGTAAACATTTCATCACTGCTGAGTGTGTGACTCTGTGTGTGTGTGTGTTTATAGCCTGGTGCTGAAAGCAAGAGTGAGCTCTGATGGTGGAAATGAAGAGCATTTCCTTTTGGAAGAGCCCTACTTGATCAAAGTCCTGCCCTCCAGTTTGAGAGAAAAGGATGGGAAGGGGCACTGCAAGAAAAGCCCAACACTGCAGCCCACAGAAGTCACTTGTAGTTACCAAACATGTTTTAAAGGAAAGTTTTAGAGTCATTTGAGCTGTATGAAAGAAATCACAGCTACACACAGATCAGGCTTACTATGAAGACTACCTTTTGGGGGTTAAAGTTAAGTGGCAAACCAGATGCACCATTTCACTGCAATTCTAAAGATAATTCTAAAATGATGCTCAGTTGGTGCAATATATTATTTTGTGTTCACAAGATGAAGTGGAATTTAAATTTTAAAAACCGGTAAAGATTTTGAAGAGTTTTGAGGGAGGCCTATTTAGCTTCCACCTAATTTAAAAATTAGTCTTGGCTGTCTTCTCACTCCATCAGTCCTTGAATCAAAATTCCAAATCAGAATCTATTATTTTCTTACTCACGTTAAGCAGCATTAAGTAGAGGGAAAGGATTTTATTTACATTACAGAACCAATCTTAACAGTTTTCACACAGGAAAAGCCACCCTTTAGAGGCAATCGCAATTTATATTTCTAAAAAACCCCCGAAAACCAATCAAACAAAAAACCTCCAAACAAACCAGTTTTCATTTTTCAGCATTACTTAAAACCTTTTCTTACATTGGGTTTTACAGCATTCCAGAAACACGTAAGAACGGAGCACAACTTGCAGTATCAGTTCCTTCTCTTCCTTTCTCTCCCTCTCCCTCTCCCTCTCACCTACACCATTTTGATTTTAAATTTGCTGGAGCCCATTCAATTTATAAATAACCTTAAACAACTGAACAGTTCACTAGTTTATTTGAACAGGAGACAATGTTATTGAAACAAATCTAGTTAACAAGGTAATTAGCTTTTGCAGTTCCTCAGAAGGCTGCAAAACAACAGCTCATCACAGCACTGTACAAATAGCTGCTATGCAATATTAAGCCTCTGTTTATGAGGGTTTCTATCTAAACTCACTGGTTACATTGACACAAAGGTATTGTTTCCAAAAAGTATCCAAGGGCCACCAAAGCTGATTTATTCACTTGAAGAGGAAGGATGAAAATATTTTCCAGTAGTAACCCACTATAAAAATGTAGGCTACAGCTGGTGTTGAAAAGATGGGGCTAGAACCACAAAAATCCTTTTTCTTGCTTCCACAAAAGGCTTTGGGCCTAATTATTTTTAAGTATAATCCAGCCAACATCTTCTCATGCTTAGCTGCACTGAGTGACACTATTTGTGATGCCCAGTCTGCTGAAACTGAGCAGGTTGCTGTCAGTTTAAAAATGACTATAATAAAAGTGACCATGAAGATGGATCTTGTGATTTTGCGTTTCTAATCAGTCATCTGTGAAGAACACTTTTGCTTTGATTCAGCAGACTGGTGACAGCCATGATTGATAGTGCATGAGGATGAAAAAAGGTTATTAACTGTCTTCCTATTAAACTCAATGTATTACCCCTCTAGGTGCATCTCATACTTTAACTTAAAGTACTTACTCAGGTAAGGTCAAAAATGAACTCTATAAACACAGTATCCATCCTGTTGTAGATGAACCAGGAGCTCTCATGCTAAATTTTGAATGTTCAGCATTAAAGCATATCTGAATCCTGACACCTTAATTACTGTGCCAAAACCAAACACTGAGCAGACATTCGTATGCTTCTGTATATATAACTATACACAAGTATTTTTGTATGAAACAGGGACAGATCAGTTGATTCTGTGTGTTGGTGAATACAAACAGATAAATATGTTCTGCTTACTATAATAGTCTCAAAATAAAAGTTTTAATAATGTTATGCTAATGAAAAAAATACATAGAAGAGAGAGATATGAAGTGTCTGAGGGGTTAAAGTATGAATCTTACACAGAAAACAGCATTTTACCTGCTTGTAGTTAACTCCTTTGTTAACTTGATCAAGTGTGATTTAATAATTTATGAAGGCTTCCTATTAAAAGAAAATACAAATATTTTAGTGTAAATATAGAAGCATCTATTTGTTGCCTTACTACATGTTTTAGTTTTAATTTTAATTTCATTTTTACTGATGACAATACTCACGACTATCTGCTGAAAAACAAAAGAAAATGGCACACATCTTCATTTTCAAAATAATTATTTGGTGGAAATACTGATTCCTAGGGTACTTCTAATTTCTAAGGATGTCTCTGTGAAGAGATAATTTTAAAGAAGCTAAAGGAGAAAAGGAGTGAAATACTTTTCTTGTGTTCATTTTTATTCCTCCTAACACTAGAAATGAACTGAAAGGGGAAAGTTGTCCACATTCTGTATGCAGGTTAGCATCTTTTTTGATTCACAAGTTTCTTTTAGGAATTAGGTGTTTTACAAGCACTTCTTCACAATCAGTAGCATTTTAAATTTTTTAATTTACTTTATGAATAAATTTCAGATGCTCTTTGAATTTGTTTATGCATATCTTACATTACAAATATTTTCTTGTAAAAATAAGTAGACAAATAGATCAAAAATCCTATGACTCTAACTACAGTGGGCACACTTTTTTATCTAAAGGAATGTACAGACACACTTGTTTAAAATAAGCTCTTTCCACATGGTATATAAGAGCTTCCTGCAAAATACATCTATTCTATATTTGTTTCTCAGATATTAAAACATGTTTTTAAATTTAGTTTTATAACAGTCATTAATTTTCTCTTTTACATTACATCAAGAATACTTTTTGCACTCATTAACATCATTTCAGAGGGAAGCAAGAATATTATATGAAGCTAGATCCTTTTGGGGAAAAAAGGAAAAAGTATTTCTATCTTGACTATTCTATAAAGTACTGTAGTGCAAAAAGTCTGCAGCCTAAGTAAATATTTTAATATTTTCAAACTAGTATCAAATTTAAGTTGTCCCTGTTATTTTTAAACATTTTTAAAAAATAAAAACATTCACAGTTGGTTAAAGAGAATCCAGAAAAAAATATAATCTACCTAATATGATGATATTATCTCATGAAAAAAATAATATTAAACAATCCTCTGTAACATCTTTATTTCTGGAAAGTGTGTTCCTTTCAGGTGTGGACTTGGGAATAGGCACCAATTTTGCCTTCAGTAACATTTCTGCTTTATAATAAATTGCAATCCTGTTGTAGCCCCGTGTGGATTTACAACTGGCAGGCTTCCTCTCTGACAATTTGGGGTCACTGTGGATATAGGTGAGAAATAATTTCAGAGGTGATGGAAATATTGACAGAATTTAAGAGTCCAAGTTTCCAGGTAAATATTTGTAAAATGTACACTCCTATGTTGGGTTTTAATTAATAAGACTTCTGGATTATACTGTCTGCCTTGTTTGTGCTTTGTATTTTCTCTGAAACTATAAAAAATATTAATTTCCATTTGTGCTTCTGTCGGTACTATGAAACATTTAATGTAAAAGCTATCATTCCTCCCTCAAGCACATTTAAGCAAAGAAGAAAGTTACAGTTATTAGAGGCTTAGCTAAAAAAACATATAGCATGCTTTCACAAAATCAGAATTATATGACATTTGTTTTGGGTAGCCTTACAGGGACCTGGAATAGGTAAAACTATTTTATTGGACATCACACCAAACAGAGTCCCTGATGGCAGTGAGACTTTCTAACAGCAGGACAGACCTACATTTACTCACACGAGAAGGGATTGCCAGGATCAAGCCCTTTCTCTTCACTTCATGTGTGTAACCTAAAGACAAGAAGTAAGTCTAAACATAACTCCAGCCATGTGTAAAACAGCAAAAAAGATTCAGTCAGTATGGAAGAAATTAATGAATTGGATTTATTCCTCCGGCTTCTTTAAAAGAATTGTCACAAGAACTAAACAGAAGATCCCAATTAATGAAACAAAGGAAAGTTTAGGGCCATTTAACCTGGAACAATCGTTTCCTCTGGTTAAGGTTTATATAAAACCCAGAGCAGGCCTGAAATGTCAACTCTAGTGGCACCCTTTGAAATCCTGTTTTATTCCAGCACTCACTACGCACACGAAAGCAAATCCTTAAACTGCAGGGTAAGTGCATGTGGCCCAACCAGAACCATACAAAGGCGACACACGTAGCATGTGTCACAGCCAGCAGCACATGAGTGACTTCGCCAGGGGGGATCCCTCATCTAGATCCCACTCCAGACAATCAGGACACAGCAAGGAAAAAGGGGGAAAAAAACCAACCCACAAACCAAAAAAACAACAAAACAAACAAAAAAAACCCACAAACCAAAAAAGAAAGAAGGGGGGGAGAAAAAGGAGGAAAAAAGGAAAATAACAAGAAGAGCCAAACCCCACCTCCTGTCCCAGACAAACAAGGGCAGGTAGAAAGGCTGGGAAAGCCAGGCACCTCCCGCGGAGGAGATGCTGCTGCCGCCAGCGGGGCGCACGCGGCGCGGGGCGCGGAGCGGGGCCCTGGCACCTGCCGGCCCGGCCGAGGGGCCGCGCCCCTGCCC
>VWYI01009620.1:25835-45835 GCA_013399455.1 Anthoscopus minutus
TAAACTTTCCCCCCATCCGATGCCAACTTACGGCGGTTCCCCTCCACTCCTCCCCCGCTGCATCTTCTTCCCCCCCGCACCCTCACAGCCTCCCCAGCAGCGGCGGCAGAAAACACACGGGTTGGTATTTCTTTTGTTACCTGCGAGCCGGGCGGCCGGGGGTCTCTCATCGGCTGCTTAGGGCACTGGGTCCAACCGAGAGAGGAGCCACATCAGTCGGGTTCAGCCTGTTTCACCTCAGCGCCGTCCCGAGGAGGCTTTAGCCACCATTCAGTAACACACCCTCCTCCTCCTCCTCTTCCTCCTTAGGTACCAAGGCAGAGATCGCAAACATAACACCCCCCTCCCCACCAAAAAAAAAAAAAAAAAAAAAAAAAAAGAAGAATTGCAGGACCACTACAAAAGAAGCAGCAAACTGGCAGGACAGTTTTGNCAACCAAAAGACAACTTGCCAGGCTGAAGATGGTGGAGATTTACATTAAGCCAGACACAGGCAGGTTCACTCAGGAAGTCTGACCATCCCGTTTTCTGACAGTTGCATTTCCTCGGCTCCATTCCGTCCTCCTCTTTTTTTTTTTTNATTTTCTTTTTATTAGCCTTGCTCCAGTTTTATCAAGGATTATGTAGTTGGCAGGAGGAAAGCGAGAGTGGAAAGAGAGGGCTCGGGTGCTTTTGGGGTGGTTGCTGTGAGCGTGTTTTTTTTTGATGGTGTATTTTTTTTTTTTTCAATCGTGTTTCCCCTGGATTTGCAGTGGCTCGATCCTTAGGAGCGGTGATGGAGTGTTTAAAAAGATCATATGTAGCATTATATTTTTAGTTTGGTGGTGGATGGATGGAAGAGGTAGTGAGAAGCCTTTGCAGCCCTGCCTGTTGTTGGTTAGATTGAGGCAGAGACTTGGCTGCGATTGGGACGCGACTGTGACATGGGCATCGATCGCTTCCATTGAGAGCAATGCAAAAACACAGCCTGGGTATGTAACACTCTCAGTGCCATCAACACTTGTTTTACTTTATATTTACTGGCAAAACTGACAGAACGATCTGGAGTGCTTTTCTTTGAAATAAGGAATACAAACATTTGGATGGGAAGGTGCACAAAGAAGATCGTGGAAATAAACGGGGGGTTGAAGGTTGGGGGATGTGTGGGGGGAAGAGCCTTAATCATCATTGCTCCACTTCCTATTCAACTGCCTGTATTTAAGGAGTTTCTGTCTTTTCTCTACTGGGGGATCCTATTAAACTGGTTGAAATGAAAAAAATCAGACTATCAACCTTGAGGGAATATCTGCTAGTTTTCAGGGTTTGCGGTTTCAGCCGGTAGGAAGGCACACAAAATAAAAGATGGCTAGCCAGCTGTTTTAACCTCTTGCACCTGGCTCCAGAGCTGAGGCTCACCAGGATTATTCAGTTATTCGTGTTATCTGTGCTTGAATATTTATAGTGTACGATCTAGAGATCCACAGAATGCATTGTAGCATCTCTTTATCCTTTAGTCCTGGGCTTTTTGGACTTTGCCAACATAAACATGTATACAATAGTTTTCATTTTTATGATAATGAACATGGAGGGTCAATGAAATATAGAGGGAAAAGTCGTAAATCTGCAAAAGTGAAACCTACCCAAGGAACAAAGAAAGGTCAGGTAAACCATCTGTGTAAGTCACAGTAATAGTACCTGCTGTTTGGTTTATGCAGTGGTGCTGCTTTATTATTCTCTAAAATGGAACTTATCCGCTAGATCAAGTTAAAACTAAAGGAAAACAGTGGAGATGGCAAACAACACTGCGTGCATCTTTCAGAACAGGGCGACAGATGTGTTCCTTGATTTTTGAATAGTTTAGGTTTATTTCTGAAGATAGTGCACCATGAAAGAACATATAAAGGGGGCTGAGAAAAATCACTGTTTAATATTGCAGAATTTACTGCTTCCATTCTGACCATGAGCCTAAATTTACACAATGAAATTTGATTATCTCTAATAACAATATTAGATCCTGCACTGGATGGATGAGAATTGAGGTGGTTTTGTTGATTGCAAGGGTTTAATGTTGCATTTCAGAATCTGATGTGGTTTAGCCTCCCTTCCATTAACTGGAAAACCCCTGAGGTTTTACAATTATTTCTTAAAGATAATACATTTAAGATTGCATTGGTAGGCTGAAGAAAAGTCATAAAGGCAAGAAGGGAAGCCCTTAATAACTCTTGAGATTCAGACATGTTCAGCAGTTAGATTGGCTCTGACTTCACCAAGGGTCGACAATGTGTCATTTCCATGAAGCCAAATTGCCCTCTGCCTATATGATATTAATGTGCAAATCAATATTTCAGGGATTAAATTTCCCTTCTTCATTTTTTATGGTTTCTACCTCAATAAGTCTCAAGTCTATTAGAAGAGGCTGGATGATTTAAAATCTTTCACTGCAGAATGGCTTGTCGTAGGCTTGTTTCACAGACCGTTTTTTGGATTTTCGTTATAAAAGACTAAAGGCATTCCAGAGAAGTTGATAGTCAATATAGGGACATGCTCACTGTTGTAAAGCCCTTGTTCGATTAAGAGCTAAAAAGGTATTGAAAATATAATATATATGCTTATATAATATATATACATTCTACTGCTTTAAAAATATTGTGTTAATCACCTATTGATTTATTTCAAAATCAATTGAAGCTCCTTTCTTATTAGTGATTTGTTCAGCATTCTTCAGCCTTGTTGTTAATTTTCTTAAGCAGCATGCATGAATTAATCTGCTGGTAGAATGTGTTTTGGTGTTTTTTTGAAGCATATTTAAACCCAGGCATTTTTACCTATTTAAGCTAAGTGGTGTGAACAATTTAGTATTGTGGGGGAATCAGGAGTCTTTGAATTCACCATTGTTTTAATGAAGCTAAGGGGTGTTTTGCAAATATTTTATGATTTATGCTCATATGCTTATCAGTAATGCTTATTGAGAGTTTCCATTGAATATTCAGGATTACTTAAAAATTAAAATGGAGTTATCTGATCTGGAAGGAAACAATACATGACAGAAAATTTAAGTCAAAATATGAGGTTGTGACTTTATCACATAATCATGGGAAGGCCCTACTGTCTATCATTTAGTGTTGTTTTATAGTCCTAGACCATCTGGACTAGGTTCCGCACAGCTGCATGAATTTCATATGTGATAGAACATTTTTTCCATTCAGTGTGAAATGTTCCTTCCTAAAAACGTACACCAGACTCGCTTAATTTAGTCTGCTAAAAGAAATGCACATGAAAAAGGACAAAAGGCTCTTTAATCTCTGCAAGCTGTTTGTTTTTCTTCAAGATTCCTGTCTGTTTGGGTTTGAAAAGTCATGTTTATTGAGCAGATGATTCTGAGGTGTGACATTAAGATAATATATGATTTTTGTGCTAGTTTCTGCTCTCCTAGTTAATTTGCAGATCTACTTTTTATGCCTGTCAAAACACAGTTAATCTATTCTTATTTACAATTAATCTCAATAAAATTAATCTTAACTATGCCTTAGTCAGTAGCTTAAAATATCTAATTATATTCAATTAACTGCTGTCATAGTAATTAACACTGCTTAATTGCCTCTGCATATATTTATGTAAAGCTCATTAGTTACTGCTTGCTCTTTTTTCCTTTTCTCATTCTCATTTTTGTGGATCTGAGAGCACTGACATAAAATCCAGTGTAGTTTTTGACAATTCGGGTCTTGAAGACCTGTGACAATGGCACTACATGTGTTTGTGACCTGTTAGGTGGGCAAATATTTGTGTTTTCATATGCAAAAAGGTCAGCAGGGCTGGGTCTCTAAAGTATTTCCAATCCAGCTCCCTCCACCTCTAGGCCTTTCTCCTACCCCACCATGTACAAAAATGTTTTCTAGCCTGTTGATAGAAATATGAGAAGCCAGGTTAAGCTTTGTGTTTATAAATGAAGAACTTTTCTGCATCTGCCTTGGGGCTGTATCCAGAAGGCAGAGCTTTGCTACTCGAAATTCATTCAAAGGGTTAAAGACTTGGCCAAGGTTCAAACTGAGAAGCGCCCAGGGAAAGTGCATGTGAATATGTACAAGTTTCATGTAATTAGTGCTTAATTATATTAACATATGCAAATTGTCAACTTAGGAGCTTGTTGAGCTGGCAAAGATCAGCCAGGCACAATTGCTGTATTGTTCTGAAACAATAATGGATTTCAAGTTGGATTGTGAAAACACATAACTAGCTATCTAATTTAACTCATACCATGGTGAAATTTCATTAGTCTCCATGGAGACTGGTTTAATTGTGCTGACTAATGTTCTGGGCTGCAGAGTGTCCTAAAAAGAAAGCGTTGTTTGCCTAATCCACCTTACAATGACACTTGTTTGTACATGTTTCCCTTGTGTGAGAATTTGCATATGCAAATAAATAGTTTCTCTGCCCCATTTGTCATGGCTGTTCATTACCCATGAAGAGGACATTGTTACTAGGCTGTTACTGAGTCTCCCAAGACAGGATAGTGTCAACCAGTCCAGCCACATTCTTTCATAATTTGTTTCTGATTAATAGACCAGAGTGAGGCTCATTCTATTCAGGCCTCTGCAAAGGGAAGGTCAGTTCTGTCACTGAAAAGAGTTTCCGCAGCAACTGAAGTTTTTTCTCTCCCTCCCCCTCCCCCCTTGTGCTTTGGCTAAAATAATCATATTTAAAATAATGTATTCTTGCTCTAAGTAATACCGCCACTAATAATCTCTAGTTTCCTAAAGCAAAAGATAGGAAAATAAAGGAGATTCTGGTATTGGAATATTAATCCTGTTTTTGACAGAAAGGTAAACTGATATAATTGCTTTTCAGTCGAAGGAATGGGGGTTTATACAAGTGTGAAAGCATCGGAAAAGGATTAGCATTTTTTTGCATAATGAAAAGCTCTGTTGAATAGGGCACTGAATGGTTGACTGAATGACTGAGATGAAAGGAAGATGAAAATGCAGGCTCCTCTTTCTTTATGCCTATGTTCAGCTCTCCCCAAAGTTATGTTTGTCCAAGACTTGAGAAAACAAGCAGAAGCTCAGATTTTAGCAAATTGCTAAGATGCCCTGAATTTACATCATCATGTGAAGTAACACGTCCGAGAGTAGTGCAGCGAAAGGATAAGAAACCCAGGTTTGTACGGAGGGGAGCTCCAGGAACATGACAGGCAAACCAAATATTGACTATTGGGTATGAAGGATTCCCAGCACTTTGCTTGGGGGAAGGAAAGAGGGAGGACAGGGGCCGGCAGGGAGGGAAGGAGCTGCTTTAAAAGTTGCCAATGGAAATTATGCATCAACACATAATAATCTAATGAAAGTTTGGTATTCAAGGAAGCAGGACTTAGTCAATATCTGTTTTAATTATTAAACTGTTTCTCCTTTGGAAAAAGTTATGAATTCTGACTCAGTGCTAAGTGTTTAAGTGGTATAGGAGCCTTGCTGGGGAAAAAATTACTCTCTTCGCTCGCCTTTGAAAACAGAGAAAGCTTACCGAAATAGCAATTGATACATGCACATAAGGAGCCGGGTGCTCAGTGTGACTGTGTCGGCGTACTCAGGTTATTTGTAACATTTGGATTCCTGTAGATTCAGGTGGCGAGAAGGGCCCTGGCCTCCTCCTGCAGTCAGTGCTGGCCCCTTCCGCCTCCAGCCAGCGCAGGATCAGGCCCCCAGCCAGGGCTGCAACTGGTTAGCTGTTGACAATGTGATCAGTGCTTCTAATTATGTTCTCTCAACAGTAATTAGGGCAGTTAAAATACCATAAGTGTTGAGCCACTTTTGAAAGTGGGAAGTGGTTCTTTTGTACGTATGTAAATCAAATGCAGTGTGAATAATTATTTGTATGTGTGCATATTAAATAGGCTCTCTTTTTTATCAGGTCAACATAATTACCTATTTGGAGCTACTGTGGAAAACTCTTGGTAGTCAGACTAAATATTAACTTGTTTCGGGAATTTTTTATCAGTTTGCAGAACATTTATTTGTAAATGCTTGTTAGTTCAGTATTGGGATTGATCTGATAATATTTAAACACTGGAGATGCCTCTAATAATTTAAGATTGCTTATACATAAATGAACCAAAACTGTTGGTGCAGAAAGTGCTTGGGAAGAATAGTCACAAAAATTCCCCTTTTTTCAAATATAAAGACCTTCTGCAGGCTTTAGAATGTTTAGCTGCTTACTTTATGAAATTCCTTAAAACTTCTTTGAAAGGAATATGCTTAGGGTATATCATTCTGGGAAGAGCTTATTAGTGTATTTCTATAAGGAAAACGTGTTAATTAAAAAAATAAATTAACTTATATTTTAAAATATTGTTAACCAAGCACCATGTGTTGTTTCTGGCGAAGTTCCAGCCACTGTAGAACTGGATAACACATGGGTTAATAATAACTTATGTGATGTCTGCATTCTTTCTGAATGGGCAGAAACCCAGCACACTGAGATTCTGAGAGTCAAGATTTTAAAGAATAAGATGTAACACAAAATCTGTTTGTGTGAACAGATGAAAAGATAGGAGAAACTAAGACATGCATGAGCTGCTTTTACCAAATAGGTATGACAAACCTAGTAGGTTTGTTTCGTAGTTGTTGAGATTTGCTGTTGTTTTGAAAGGGATAATAAACACATTTATTGATAGCAGGATTTTGCAGACCTGCAGAGATAAACTTGTTTTGGATAAGTACAAGCAGGAGGTTTAGTCTATAATACATGTCACTTGATTCCTTTTTAATAGTCACTCTGTAGCAGTTTTATACCAGTATTTTCATTATTATTGCAACTTTTGCCGTGTTCTAAACTAACCAGAAAAGTTTGTCCCAGACTGAAATAGGCAGACTTGTTGAGGAATTACATTTTCAGCTTAAAAAAATACTCTGAGGAATGGTTTAACTAAGTTATAGGGTCAAAATAAAAGTTTCCTGTATCAAGGCACTCTGTTTTATGTTCACATTACTCATAATTGGCTTTCAATTAAAGTAAATGAAAAGGAGACACAGAGAGGGAGATGCTTAGATTGTAATTTGTCTGAATTATATTTAATCTGCTTTTTTGTATTTTTGAGAAAAATTTTATGGACACACGCATAAACTGGCATCTCCTTACAAATCTAGCAGACTTTTAATATTCACAGTGATCTGATCAGTTATCCCAGCTCTTAAGAAGGTGTTATCGTCCTTCAGGTCAATAGTTCACAAACTAAAGCCTGTATGGACATGAAAGACCATCGTGACTGAAAACAAACATTGCCATATAGGATGCAGCAGTGTTTGCAGTACAAGCGATGTGCACACTAGATATACATTTAAAACTGTATTTAAATAGACAAACATTCTATTTCTGCAACAAAGAAATGCATACAAAAGGCCTATGATGCATAAACCCAAAAGAGCTAGATTCTTCCCATTCACCCCAAACTAAATTAACATTAATTACTGCCCTGAATTTAGAGGAATAAGATGGGTGTAAAACTGGCAAGACAGACATTTTTGATATCAGTGGAAAAATAATCAAGCCTGTATTTACCAGTTGACAATAATCCCATAAAATGGAATTCGAAAGGTTTCATCTCCTCTTTTGGTACTACCATTTCCATTTTTAAGGAAGGCACCAGAAGGTCTGTAAGTAAGAGGTTTTCCAGAGAGGCTGAGGGGGGTCAGTTCTCTTCCTTTTACCGGGTAACAGCAGAGCTGAGGGTCTGTGAGAGGCTGCTGCTGAAGGCTTGCTCCTCCCTGTTTTGACACCGAGGCTGCCTTATAAATTCACCTAATCTGAGATGACAAGGCACCTGTCACTGGTAGTGCTCAAGTGTTTGGGGCATTGATGGAAACCTGGAATAATCCCAGTTGTTTCCACACTTGTCCCAGAAGATGGTAGTGTAACAGATAAGAATAATCTCTTTTTCATGGCCAAAACATTACTTCTGTCTATCTGTTGGGGATGGTCCTTTGATTTTTGGTAATCAGAGGGCCAGGGCTTTCATAGCAAGGGAGGGGAAAAAATATCCTTGGATTTTCCAGGTATTACATGATGTTTTCAAATGCAGGTGGTTTGCTGGTATGAGAAACCATGGCTGTCCACCTTTACTTAAGGTTCTATTTGTTTATCACCTAATACTTCCCCATTCCAGAAAATAAGACTCTGAGTGAAAAGTAGCTCCTTAAACAGGGAATTTATTCCTGTGGGTTTTACTCAGGCCCTTTTCTGTTTTATTTTGGTTTTTTAAAATTGAAATATGGTTATTGATTTTGTTTACAGCACCAAGGGTTTAAATTAAAGGAAATGTAACATTTCTAAAATAAATTATTTCGTCATATGGCATATGTCATCCCTCAATCTCTCAGTTCCTCTGAGTTTTCACAAACTGTTCACCAAAAAAATAATTTCCTTTGCCATTGCAGTGCAGTTATCTCTGGGGTAGGAAGTGCCACCCCATGCGCACAAAACCACGAGGCACTCTGCTAAAACAAAGCAATGTGTTTTGGGACTTTTTCCAGTAGGAGCAACTGATTTCTGTAGGGAAGAAAAATATGATTTCTCACTGAGTTGTCTGCCAGTGCACTGGGACAGACATTTTGGTTCCAGTGAAAAGCATCACTGGAGTTTTAAGTCCTAGCTGCTCTGGCCCATGGATTTCTCTCTCACTTGACGGGTGGTTTCCGCAGTATTTTTGCAGTTTCCAGTTTTGACTGAGGGCCTGTTCCAAAGTCCAGCGCCACCTCATCGATTTCCCCAGGTTTGGATGAGGCCCTTGCAAAGAAGAGCGTCATCTGCTGAGGCAGCCACCGCAATTCCAGCAGCGGCAGGTCAGCGCTGCCAGGCAGCCGCCCCTGGTCCCGAGGGGAACGCACACTGAAATCACAGCTTTTTCCCGAGTGGGTGGAAAGGCAACAAGAGACAGCAGAGTAAAAAAAAATGTTAGTATTTAAGTATAGCAGAAACAGGGAGCCTGACAATAAGTCAGCTACTATAGAGTCAATTCAGCCATCTGGAGATGGTGACCTGTCAAAAAGGGGGGGTGGGGGGAAGAAGAGGCGTTGTGAGGGAGAGTACTTAAAAATGAAGAATTTCATTCCGTGCTGAAATCTATTCTCCATGCAGGATACAGCTTTAATGTTGAACAGCATAGCTCTCTGAGTGGTTTTGTGCATCAAAGACATACATACTGAAACACCTAGTGTCATGCCACAGCTGGATTCTAATGTTCCCAGACCAGATTTGTTTGACCCAGAAAAGAGTTTACTGTTGAAATTAGTTTTATTTTCAATGTTATTACTATTTAAAAATAGATTTTGAGGCTGTTCAAATTTTTAAAATACATTCAGTGGTAATAATTTATATACATTCCTGATTTCAGCTGTAGCTGTACAGAAGGGTTGAATCTGCTCTCAGCGTTTTTTTTACATTATTTTAATAATTGGAGGCAAATATACTGCATATCTTTTAGGTTCATTTAAAAATCTATGCAATTTAAACAAACGCCGAATTGTGTAATGGTTTGTCTGGGAATTACTTAGGCTGCACAGCATAATAATATTTTATTAGCTGTCATTTGTTTTCAAGGAATAAAATGGTGATTTTTATGTTGTGTGTTATGTGAAAACTTGGCACTGAAACAGGACAGTCCCCAAATGTGAATTTCTTAAAAAGGTGGGACAGTAGTTGCCCTAAAGGTGAAGACTTGAGAAAAATTGGGGTAGGTCATTTCTTTCCTGAAATGAAGCAGGGTACAGATTAGGAGCCATTAAGGTTTGCCAGGAGTTGCTGGTCATAGAAGGCTGTTTAAGTGCTCACTGTCAACAAGGAAATCATGGGCAGCACTTAAAGTGGCTCACCTCTGATTTATTCATAAACCTCACACGAGCACTTGGCTTTGTTCTTGCTCTGGTAAGGGGGAACTGATGCCAATAAGAACAGGAATAAAGAGCTTCTTGCATGGTCCAAAAGTGAATAGCACTTTATCTCAAAGCATGACCTCCATTCCCAAGATCTGTTGTGTTACAGTTGACTCTGCTAGATGTGTATTCTCAGATGAATTGCTAGAATACGGTACAACAAATATATACTTTGTAAAGCCTCTAGATGTAACAAGAACTGTGTAACTGGAACTTAGGTTCTAACTTGACAGAAAGGTTGTGGTATTCATAGGGAGCTGAGCGATTTCCGTTTCAGACAGTGCTTTATGTTGGTGTTTTTAATGTGAGTCAGAAAACAGTGTGATTATGTGGCTGTGATTCAAATGAAAATTTTATATTCTTTAAGGGATTTATTTGAGAAACATATTTTGATAAGAGCAGACGCACAGAATGCGAAGTGATTCAGCGACTAAAAAGGAAAAAAAAATTGACTTTGTTTTTAGACATATTTGATGGCTGCTGCTATATTTTTGTTTCTCTAAAAAAGGCAAAGTAGTGCTCACAGTCCGCAATGGGGGAAGGGACCTTTCGAAGACGGTCAACTGCCATGTTTGCACTGGGGCAGAGGTTGAGTACAGTTACTTAAATCCCCAGAGAAACATTTAGTTAACGCTAGACTCTTTCTGATCCCCTCCGAGTCTGGTTTTCTTTTCCTGCTTTTTAATGAAGTTTGTTTGTTGCTTGGTTTTGGTTATGATTTTAAAGTCACTTGCATTTTCACAACAGATTTGACCAAAAGAGTCATAATGGAAGACAGTGATGAGAGTTAATGATAGGTCTTTGATAAAGCAGTCCTCGTGTGCAATCTGATCACAGCCATCAGCTCATTTGTCATGGCTGAAGTGAAAATGTCAGGACCAATGAGTGTATCAGTGCTGAAGGGGGCGAAAGGGCTTTTGGAGACACTTTTGTGCTGGGAGTGGGCCATAGCTTAGATGCAGCTCTAGGGAAATACCGGGATTAGCCAACTCTGTGCACAAATCCCTAGCATAACAGAATTAGTTGGGAAAATGAGGTTTGTTAGGGAAAAAAAAATCTGTAGAACTGCTCTAGGCTTCAGCCCAGGAACTATGAAAAGCAGTAAAGCATTTTATTAAAATAATTTTAGCAATGTGAACGTGTGCACATTCCAGTGAAAATCAGAACTGGTAGCCAACATACTAACACGAGCCATCCTAATGCATTTTACATATGTATGTGGGTTTCCTCCTAAAATAAAAAATAAAAAAATAAATAAAAAATAAAGTGCATAAAAAAATACAGTGTTTACAGTCTTAAAAGAAGATTTACTGAATCTGACACAGTGGAAATTTATGCACCATTAAAATATGGACTGATGCTGATGATCTTTTTGTATAGGTTAGGTAAAATAAAATATAAGGATAGTCTCCCTGCTGTACACACTTCTTTACTCAGGGGGTAATTCATAATATAGAAACATACTGATTTCCAAACTGGGATTCTGTGGTGGCCAGCCTTTTCTCTCTTTGACTAGTCCGTGCAAAATGCTTCTGAAGAATATCACAGTAGGCAGATGTAGGATAACCTATTGTATATGCCTGCCTTGGCAAGATTGCAAATGCAAATTTTTTAGACCTCTGAAAAACAAGATTTAATATCCCTTACAATTTATGTTTTTGTTTTTTTATGTTCACATTCATTACAATAACTCTGGATAATGTTGGCAGCCAGTTTCCATTCTTTTTTTTAAAATCTTGGTAGATTCATGGTTTCAGTGGTATCCTTCGGCAATGAATCCTACTGTCTAACCCCTTTGCTCCTCTCATCATCAGGTTTTAATTTGTCACAGCTTAGCTTTCTTGGAAACCTGCTACTTGTCTGCTGGAAAGCTTTGTCTTGCTTCCTGTTGTATACCTAGGAAGAGCACGGTGCTTTTCTCACTGCCTTGTCCATAAAAATGCTGAAGAAATCTTGATTTCTTTGAGGTTGGGATCCTTCTTGCCAGACCTATCCAGCTGATGTAGAATAGTGTAGGTGTTTAACCAGGTAATCCCACTACCTGCACTTAGGCCAGGCAAGGAGGGGTGAGTGGGAGTGAGTTATTCCGTCTCCAGTGCGTGGAGCAGTGATTGAGAATTGTCTGGATTTGTGTAGCTGATTGTCTGTCGGGCCCCACCAGTAATAGTGGCTATTCACCTGCTTTGCTGTAATGCCCTGTGTGTTTGATACTGCAGAACTGGGGGTGTTTTAACTCCCCAGATCTGCGCCGAGGGCGTTCAGCAGGCTGTCAGCCCTGGGCCGAGAGCAGTTTTTCTCTTTGTTTGGTGTTGCTATTAAAGGTGCTGCTGCAATTTTATCATCTTTCCTTTGGTTTTAATGGGAGACTGAGAAGAAAATTGTTATTGCCTGTGTTGTATCACCAATCTGGTGGCTGCCACCATTCCGCAAGGCCTTCGAACAGGAGCAGCGCGTGGCGGTGGCGGCACCAGCCTCGCTGTGCTCTGGATTATTCGCGCGTCTGCGCAGCGTTTGCCTGTGGTGGAAATCTCTCACTTCCTATTGCTTTCCCAAAACTTGGGCATAAGTTTGGGAGCAGGCAGAGCTGGTGCACGTGCTGATTGGAGGGGGTGGAGAGGAGGGGGTGTGTGGCAGAGCCTTAGGCTGTGGCTCAGGTACCAGGCAATTGCCTCTGGTAAGCCCAGGCGTCCTCGCAGCAGGCTTGCAGCTAGCCTGTGAAACCAGCTCTTGTGGTCATGGGCCTCGGGCCCGCGGTCCTTCTGGGCCTTCTCATGCTGTGAATGTGGCCACAGGACTAAAGATACCAGGTAACCTTGAGTCTGGCATAAAAATGTGTAATAAAGCTGTAGCCACCAGTCTTTAAACCCCAAACACTCCTGTTTATGCGTGTCAGTGTGAGTGGCAGCAGTAAAGTAATTTATTTAATCTAACTAGTACTTATCTTTGTTAGGAGTCGCCTGCAGATTTCTTCCATTTCATGTACAGTGGATTGTCCTTTTTCAGATAATGTGCTTGTACAACCTTTTTTTTTGTTTAATTCTATTGATTTACAATATTGAAGTGATATATCTGATACCCGTTTCCTGCACTTTGACTGTACGTAGTCAAAGAAGCTGATGGGATTCTTCCCTCCCTTCCACAAGCCTTTAGCTGTTTTAAATGTATAATTATAATTGCATGTCATTTGATAGCTGCACTAATTGCTGCCAACCATTGTCTGTTTGCACTTAATGCTGAAACCTGATCAACATCCTGCTTTGGTTGATGTTTGGTGGTAAACTTTAATTAACTCTTATTGCATTGAAGAAGAGCTCAGTCTCTGTGCTAACTAATCATTTACCTTCATTATGTCCTGACAGCTCCACTTGTTCCTGGTACTAATAGATACACCAGTCAGTAAATAAACCTGCAAACCTTCATGCCTTCAAGTCGTTCCTCACTGATATTTTGTTGCTTAAAGTATAATGGCGTAAAGATAATTATTTCAGTTAGTTTTGTATCTCCGCTTTTCCGCACACTGATCTTAAATTGCCTTTTTCATGCCAGACAATATAATTTTAATAGTAACTGTAGATTTAAGATAACATTATTCCTTCAGCATGGTTCCTATATACATGCATCTTTTGAATCAATACAATTAAGCTTGTCTCCTGTTGGAATTCTTGTAATTATTTTTCTTGAAATACTTTTCCTGTAATGATATTGAAGTTAAAGTAATCAGGTTACTGGCAGATCATGTAAAATTCAACTCAAAATTGCTGGCTGCTTGATTTTAATTTGTCTGACATCAAGTTTGTTTGAAAAGGGATAATATGTGGTTAAACCAAGGAGCTTATAATTATGGTTGACATTTGTTTGTTTATAATGAAATCTAATTAAAGTTCATACATTTTAAAACACCAAAGTTAATTACTGAATTGCTCACTTCACTTATGCACAGCAGTCAAATTAACTTGCAGAACAAAAAAATGACAAAAGACTATGCATAATAAAAACAAAATGCCCAGCTGATCTTGGCAATGCAAAACAAATTTGCCATGATAATATTCTAGGAAAAAAGTGCTTTATTAATAACTAGTCTGTTTGAAAAACATCCTGTATTTTCACTGGCCAGACTGACTTTAATACAGAGTAATATTTAAATGTTTAACATGATTTACAATACCACAGGTTTTGTTTTGTTTTGTTTTCTTTTTTCCCAGATTCATAATTAGAAGAGTCTTGCAGTCTTGTAAATATGCTCAAAAGCAAGATTCTTTATATTTTGTTTTCATCCTCTTTCCTTATCTGGAGTTATGGTGTCTCCCTGAGACCTGGACTGTTTACTTGACTACCTGCCTCGTGGTAACTTTTAGAAAGATAATTGCAGCATTTTTAGCATGCAAGCAAGAAAGCACTGTAATGTTTATTTCACAGTTTGTTTTGAGACAACAAAGAGGTTAGGTGAATACTGTAGAGCCACTCTGACTCCCTAGTCATTGTTTGTTACTTTTGCAATCCATTCTTACCTTGCAAATATGCTGACAGAGGGCACATCCAGACTTCAGTAAAATCACAAAGCTTGTTATAATTCGCACTTTAGAAGATCATACTGCTCTATTTTACATAATTAAAGTATTTTTAGTATGCTTACTTGTGTTAATATTACACTTTTTATTAAATTAGACCTAAGTTTAATGAAGCAAAAACCTACATTTCTGTAATTTTTTCTTAAGAGCTGTGAATGCAAATGATCTCTTTCATAGCATGTGAGAACAGGTGACAGATTGAGGAAGCATTATTTTTCATGAAGATAATTAGGATTAATTTTCTAGCTGCTTTTATTTAATTTAGTTCCATATGAGTTTAAAACAACATCTAATGTAAACTAACTTTGGTCAGACTTAAAGAGATTAAATGGTAAAAGCTTTACAGATTGGGAGTATTGACATATGAATAAACACAGTAAATATGATTTATTAATTCCTAAAATGATTGATGCAGTGAAGTTCTTTAAAGGAAAAAGGAATATGGATTCAATAGCTAAGCTTTATATTTAGTGGGATTATTTAGTGGGATTATTAACTTGAACTTCCAAATTTAACTGGGGTTTGGAGAGTGAAAAGGGAAAGCATGGGGGCTCTTTCCGTTAATTGCATACTTGTAAAATTGAGTGTAATTTACATAACCTTTCATAGTGTATATTGTGTGTGTTATAATACAGGATCTGATTGATTTGTAAATTAATATTTATTTAGTAAAAGAAAATCAAAGGGATTAAGCAGTCATCATTTTAACTCTAATCCTACTTTGCATAGATGAGACAAAGGGAGGTGATTAATGCTCTAATGTTCACTGGGTCACTATCATTCAGAGGCACCTTTTTCCATAAAGAAAGAAAGGCAAAAAGTTGATGCTTTCTCCTGGTATTGGCAAACAAGAGTTTTCTAGCAATACTTTACCTGATTAGGCCATTCTTCATCACTAATGAAGTAATCACTACAGAACCTGTGTCAGGTGGTAAAAATATGGTATGAAAGTGAGAATTAGAGGGATAATTACAGTTCATGTTCTTGTCTCACACCAATGTGAGCTATTAATATTCAGTTAGAACAAATACATGCAAACTAGGGTGGCTGGAAAAAAAAAGCCAAATGTTTGCAGAGGTAGCCTAAGACATAGGCCCGTCTTGCATAATGATTACATTTTCCTAAAACAACAGAACCAAACAACAACAAAAGAAACATATTGCACAGTAGCTTTGTCAAGCTGGGTTTGCTGATCTTGCTTTTAAAAGGAGAACAGCTGCGGTGGTTTCATTAAAGCTGTGGAAAGAAGACAGGAGAGTAATGCAACAGTTCTTCACCATTACAATTAAATTAAAAATTCCAAAGCCTATAATAGCGTTATGGCCATTGTGTACACTTTCCCGTTGCTTCTTAGGATAGAAAACAAAGAGGCAAATCCTATCCTGACAGTGAAGGAGAGCTGATCAGCCTCAGGAGATTTCATTGTAAGAGTTTAAAAATCAGCTGGAATGATGTTCGGTATTAGCCTTTGTGGATAAGAGGAACAAGAGAGAAAATAATCGAGTTGAACAGTACACTCAAGTTTGTCTTTTGCAAACTTTTCCACCCCCCCTCTTGTCCTTTCAGTGTACTGTTTTAGATGCATAATATATTTCGTTACATCCCTCTATTCAAACTTAATTACCTTCTCCCCTTTGTCGTGACATGGGCGGAAAGTTTTTGCCGTGTCAGGAGAGGTCGTCACACATTCTTTTGCAGTTCTCTTCATTAATTCCTTCTTGCAGAAGCATTTTCTATCGTGCTGGGAAGGTAGAAGGGTGTAATAGAAGAGCCCTGAAACATCAGCAGGAAGCTCTAAGCTGGTTAATGCAGTATAATTGTCTGGACATAGACTGGTCTTTGTTTGTGTGGTTCACTTCGAATCAGCTGTAATTAACTCCAGAGTGTTTCCAGATTGCCAGCAAAGAAAAATTACAGCTTTTCTGTTTTAAATTGGAAAGCTCGCAAAGACATTAACTATGCAGATTGCTTTTACTTTGATATATTTCTATCCCATAAGAAAAAGCTTATTTGGCTCTTTTTTCCCTCTCCACCCAAAATGTGCTTTTGTTAAGTTATTCGATATAATATCTATTAGAGTTTAATGGCTACTTAATAGTTCAGTCTGAAAAATATTTTTCTTCATATCATCAACCACTCTAACACTTTCATTTGTCTCAAGCTGTTGATTCTTAGAATGTTTTTTGTTTGCTTGGGGAGAAAGGAGCTGGTGTGTTTGTTTTTTGCTACTACACTGGGCCCGAGTTTCTGATAAATGTCTGGATGGCTTTCTGTACAGGAAGATAAACTGCTGTGTATCTTTTGCACCAAGCAGGCTGAAATGAAAGACACCTCTGCATTACACTGACTCACCTTCTCTTTCCTGGCAGCTTTAAGCTTCAGGAAAATAAAATATCTATAGTAATTATAGGACAGGTAGCTTACCTGTATTTGGATATTTCAAACAAGTGATTGTGGGAAAATGGGCAATTTAAAATCTGTTCGACTCGTGGTCAGCTAAGTGCCTACCACGCCCTGTTAAAAGGTCCTGTATACAGTAGTTTATAATTATGGATTGCAGCATAGGCTAAAACGAGAAGCAGTGTGAGCAAGTTTCTAGCTAATCTAATGCATCTAATAATACAGCGCTATACACAAAGGATCTGTCAGCAATTGATGCAAAAAAAGTCCAACCAAAATCTTTTTTTTTTCTTCTTTCTTCTGAATTTAACAATAAGGAATTTAAGCCTCAATGTGGCTTTAGCAACCAAAGAAAAGAAGCTCTTGGTGTCTGCATAATACCACTTTGATGGATTTTTTCATCAGTCCTCTGTACGTGGCAACAAATAAACAAGTATAATTATACTTGTGAAGGCCTATTCATTGCTTTGTCAGGATTAGATATATGTGCAGTTTTCACACTGAGCCTCTCTTTTGTCTTTGCCTAACTCACTATGACATATTGATAGAGGATTTGGTATGGGGAAAAGGCCACAGCAGAGACAGTGATGACCTTTTGGAAACTTGATATAATTCAGGGATTTTTATTTATTTTCTTTTTCCTTTTTTTTTCCTTTTTTTTTTTTTTTTTTTTGCGAAAGATTTCTATAACTTGTTACCAAATTCAGAGGCAAGTGTGCAACTTTTAACCCATTTTTACCAGAATAAATAAAGAATCAAAACTGTTATGAGATGACTAAAAAGCAGATGGGAATAAAAACAATAGGCTAAGAAGCCCCTTGGTCTTCTTTCCCAGCACTTAGCACTGTGGCTAACCTAGCATTCCTTTCCCATTATTCCATCCTCTTGATCAGATCACGTTCTTTTTAATCATTTCACAAACACTGTCTCACTGGACCGTAGAAGAGGGCTGGGACAATCTCAATTAAAAAACAGAGGTAAAACTGGCATTTGTGATTCTTTGTTCTAATGGGAACTCTGCATTTTAAATGCAGAGGAATTCTTCTATTGTTCAGAAAGCACCCCCTTTTCATTAGCAAATCTGGCTGTAGGTGGGTTTTTGTAATTTAGCTGAGCAGAGTTTAGAGCACAGTTTCTCCAGGAGGAAAGCAGAGGTTAGCAATTTAAGGTTTTCTGTATATTGGCTATTAGTTCCGAGAAAAGGATTTATATGATCAAAGTTGGTGGCCTTGTGAATTACTGAAAGAACTTTAAATACTAAGCAGAGTGGCAGGTATGTATTTCTGTGAACTCAGCTGATAGCAATGGCAGAGATTTGATTTTATATTGTTATATTAAAGCTGTACAGATACGTGCTTAATATATATCCATTTTGCTTTTTTTTATACTGTGTGGTTTGCATTGTGACTCCTTTTGTAAACTGAGGATTGAAATCTGTTGTAGAGACTTTGTGGAAAAATATTTGTTCTCAGTCAGTCCTTGTAAATTTTTTTATCTATGACTTTGTGAAACTTTGTTATAACTCTTGCAGAAGGTCCCTGGAGAGGAGATTTTTTAAAAAAATTTTTATTTTTTCAATACTGAAAATGCCATAGCCTCTAATGGATGCATGTTCCATCATATGTTATGTGTGATTAGTAAGTTGTGCCAGTAATTTTTAATTCCCCATCAAGGTATAATGATTTCATCTACCTTATCTGATAGCAAACATGGCCACAAAGACTGTAAACAGCTCAAGTATGGAAATATACATTACGGTTTCTCTCTGTGCTGCTGTCAGTTCAAAGATTTAGTATTTGTTTTAATTGGAATGAAATATACTCTTGTTTATACAATTGTGATCAGAGGGCTGATGTCATTGTTTAGTACTGATTAATACTGAAGTTATATAAGGAGACAATTATAAATGTGCAGCTTATTTAAAAATGTTGATTAAGTAACAGAAAAGATGTTATGACACTTGTTACTGCGCTGGTTTTGTTTTTCACTTCGACTATGTGGTGGAAGGTTTAAAAATATCGTTTACTTCTGCTAAATCTTTTAAGAGAAAATTGCAACAGCACGACTGTTCAGCACAGGGCTGTGGGAAGAAGGGGAAGGGTGAGATGCTATGCTGCAGAACCCATTTTGTATCTGCCTAAAATTACTTACTGCTCATAAATGCCATCTGGCCCCAGTATAGTGAGCATGCCCTGACTGTAACTGGCAACTGTTTCTGTGTGTGTACTGGACACTGTGATGCTGTGGGATATCATAATACACTACAGATTGGGTAAAGCCTGCTTGGAGAAGAAAAGGTTAAATGGAAAGCTTCACATAGGGCTAGAATAGTTTTAGGGAGTTGCCTCTGTTTCCATTTGCTGTATTAACTCCTTTTTACCAGTTTTACTTACTAAAGAGGTTTCACCCTGACTGATCCTTTCATGGTACTGGGTAGAGCACAGTTACTGCACATGCATCCCTGCATCATTGCTGGGAAACAAAACAGAACTACTACCGCCTCCTTTTCTGTGCAATGGCCCAAAAGACTTCTTGTACACATGTTTTGTGACAGCTGCATGTGTCTTCATGCTTGCATGTGTGTTTACATGTGACTGAAATAGCCTCACAAGTGCAGTAGCTGAATGGATACATGTAAAAATACTTTGTTACCAGTATTGTTTATCCTTTTGTGTCAGAGTTGAGAGATATCAGTATGAAGACATTTTTACCAGTCCTCTACAGATGGAAGGGGCTGGGAGTTGCTTTGTGGTGCAATTCTCCTTGTGCAGCTTTTTATCTGTAGATAAGGCCTTCGGAGGAGAATGCATTACATGTGTAGGCTTTCTTCAGGATGCATACACTGTGCAGAATTGCCAAATGGGAAGGTAAACATGCTTGTCTCTGGACTAATTAGAGAATTATTAAGTTTTCATGCTCATTGTGATCAGATTATTTCAAAAGGTTTTTAAATTGCATGTGTGCCATGAGCAAACTTAACCTGGTTCTCATCAGTGATTAAAATTACACACCAAGCTTTGTGACGTTTGATTCAAGAGCAATTAGGCTGTCATTTTAGCCATCTCAGATACCAAAACTAATTTTGATTCATTTTCATTCTATGCAAATCATCTGATGTATCTTAAACTGATCACTT